>JBBPBX010008149.1:6974-39061 GCA_038048925.1 Garcialebias charrua | reverse complement strand
TAGCCTCGTTGATTTAAAGCATGCAACCAATATATAAAGATTTGTGGTGACTGGCAGATTAAAGCCGAGCACAGATTAAACAGCTGCCCTGTGTAAATATTAAAACTGAAGAAACTTGTTTTAGCATTTGTGCTACATCAACTTAAACAGCTAATCGCTGGTACACTTGCTAACTAACACACACTAGGTTAGTTCTCTGTGGACAAATATATTTATAGTTTGCAAAATTGGGGGCTTCATTTAACGTTTCAATGAGCATGTTGTGTAAACAACACATTACTAATGCCGCACGAGCAATGTAAACTGAAATGTACGTCAATAAAACTTCATTACCTTGAATAAGATCCTTCTGAGTTCTTCCAGCGTCATGTCTTCTTTAAGCTTGAACAAAACACCCTGATGCATGCTCAATAATCCAGGTAGAAAAATCTAACAAAACAGTTTACAGGCTAAAGGATAGCATGCTAACTGTATCTCCGTGTGTTTGTTTGTGTGTGTGTGTGTGTGTGTGTGTGTGTGTGTGCTGTGTTCGGTTTTATGTTGTTAATAAAGTAAAAAAAAAAAAAGTGGAAAAAACAATACTTTGTTTTAATGTAATTTCGTTTTTCCAAATGTTGTTGTGTTTTTCTTGTTTTTGTTGTGTTTTTCCAAATGTAATTCCGTTTTTTTCCTAATGTGATTCGGGCCACTTCCGCTTTGGCCACTTCCGGTTTGGCTTAATGTAATGTGTTTTTTTCTACTTCCGCTTTGGCCACTTCCGGTTTGGCTTAATGTAATTTGTTTTTTTCTACTTCCGCTTTGGCCACTTCCGGTTTGGCTTAATGTAATTCTGTTTTTTCAAATGTTGTTGTGTTTTTTCAAATGTAGTTTCGTTTTTTCAAATGTAATTCTGTTTTTTCAAATGTCGTAGTGTTTTTGTTGTTTTTGTTGTGTTTTTTCAAATGTAATTCCGTTTTTTCTAATGTTGTTGATTTACACCTTAGGGCCACCGTACATTTCCCTTATTATATTTTACTGCAATGCTGAGCTTTTTGTCTTGTTTTGTTGTTGTTTTGTTTTGTTTGTATGTGTGTCTTTTCTTTTGTCTTTTTCTTTGTGAAAAAAATCAAATAAATATATCTATAAAAAAAAAAAAAAGATACTTTATCAGCTTTTGTTGCTGTTGTGCTATAATCATTAGTCCTGCATGGAGAAAGGACAATTAGAACATGCAAATATTCAAAGATAATTCTAATAATCTCCCTATTTAGAGGGTTGTTGCTTCAGAAACATCCTACTTTAGGATTTTTAACTGTCAAAACTCAGAGAAAACAGTTATGGCTTATATAAAGTTTAAACCAAACTCTACAGAATGCAGACTGTGATGTTGTTGCCTTCATGGTATTTAAGCAAGAAGCCACATTAGTAAGATACTGTCTTTCTGTAAATTCCTGTGTGGAAGCGGAATGACAACTTTGACGTCACTGAAGCAACAATAAACGTGCTAATGACAGACGGGCTGACAGTGGAAAACAGTTTAACACACAATTAACACACAACTAAACCCAACTTGTCATTCAAGTGTTGAAAAACGACTGAAAGCCTGTTTTACTCTCAGCTCTTGTACTTCAAACAATATGTTGTTGTAGATACATAAAGAGCATTAAATTACAGTAAATCCAAACAGTTACCGCTCTTCTGCCGATACTAAATATAGCTAAAAAAATGTGTCAGCTACGTTTGTCTTTTGAATCTGAGCTCAAAATGGACGATCCAAATGTATTTGTACTTTATAATACAAAATTCTTATATTATGTGAAATAAAAATGCAAGCTGACATTAAAGTGTTGCACAGATAAAAATGTGAACTTGTATGTTATTAGCAGGGGTGCCATCAAAGGGGGGCCAGAGGGGTGCTGGCCACTCCCAAAACATTGGTGGCCACCCCTCTGGCCTCTCTTGGCCAGAAAGTTTTATCCTCGAGTGTCAAACTTTTGCGAGGCGATTTTTAAATTTATGAATTTCTCCAAATGAAGGATTAAAACCTCATAAATCTAAAAATAAACATTAACTATAAGCAATTAGGAATTAAATATATAAATATATATCCCATTTAAATTTCTTTTAATTCTTAAATATAACTTCTAGTCCCCCCTAAATAAGGAAAACCAGTATAAAGTTTAATTTCCTCAATATTATAATACAGGGTCTCAGTCAGAGGTCATATTAAGAATATTTTTTATAAACACAAATTTTGCTTTTTGTCCTTTGGGCATTTAGACATTTATTTTACCCCCTTTTTGTTTACAAACAAGAGCAACAAGCAAATACATATGTTTAAAAAAACAATTATAAGTGGTGACTTTAAACTTGAAAAAGTTTGTTCTTAGTAAATGTTTTGTTCGATGTACCTGTTCAAATTAAACATGTACATTTGACTTCTTTAGGTAAAAGGACAAAAAGTTTAACATGAGGACAATTTATGGCATTAAGTGTTTGTAAAGATACAGAGCACATAAGAACAGGACTGTTGTGTTATCTGTTCTGGACATGCAGCATGTCACAAAATCAGTACAATTGGCTGTAAAATAAACTAAGCTCCAACAGTTGGCGGTTCTTTAACTCTCACAGTGCAAAAGTTTTCAAATTGCCATTTTACAAGAACATAAATTTAAACATTTAATAAAGTCAGCAGACTTGTTTTGAAAGTGAAATCTCTCAAACAGTTTACTCGAGTATAAAACATAAATAAAGGTTGATGTAATAAATACAGAGTTCTACTCCCATTATAAGGTGACACGGTGGCTCCGTTGGTAAAGTGGCTGCCTAGCAGTAAGAAGGTCGCTGGATCAAATCCCAGCCAAGGCCTTTCTGGGTGGAGTTTGCATGTTCTCTCTGAGGGTTTTCTCCGGGTACACCCGTTTCCTCCCACAGACCAAAAACATGCATGTTAGACTGATTGGTAACTCTAAATTGTCTCTAGGTGAGAGAGAGAGAGTGAATGGTTGTTTGTCTCGTTTGTCTCCATGTGTCCCTGTGATGAACTGGAGACCTGACCAAGATGTCCCCTGTGATGGACTGGAGACATCTTCAGGGTGTCCCTGTGATGGACTGGAGACCTGACCAGGTGTCCCTGTGATGGACTGGAGACATCTTCAGGGTGTCCCTGTGATGGACTGGAGACATCTTCAGGGTGTCCCTGCGATGGACTGGAGACCTGACCAGGTGTCTCCTGTGATGGACTGGAGACATCTTCAGGGTGTCCCTGTGATGGACTGGAGACCTGTCCAGGTGTCCCCTGTGATGGACTGGAGACTGTCAGGTGTCCCTGTGATGGACTGGAGACCTGTCCAGGTGTCCCTGTGATGGACTGGAGACCTGTCCAGGTGTCCCTGTGATGGACTGGAGACCTGTCCAGGTGTCCCTGTGATGGACTGGAGACCTGTCCAGGTGTCCCTGTGATGGACTGGAGACCTGTCCAGGTGTCCCTGTGATGGACTGGAGACCTGTCCAGGTGTCCCTGTGATGGACTGGAGACCTGTCCAGGTGTCCCTGTGATGGACTGGAGACCTGTCCAGGTGTCCCTGTGATGGACTGGAGACCTGTCCAGGTGTCCCTGTGATGGACTGGAGACCTGTCCAGGTGTCCCTGTGATGGACTGGAGACCTGTCCAGGTGTCCCTGTGATGGACTGGAGACCTGTCCAGGTGTCCCTGTGATGGACTGGAGACCTGTCCAGGTGTCCCTGTGATGGACTGGAGACCTGTCCAGGTGTCCCTGTGATGGACTGGAGACCTGTCCAGGTGTCCCTGTGATGGACTGGAGACCTGTCCAGGTGTCCCTGTGATGGACTGGAGACCTGTCCAGGTGTCCCTGTGATGGACTGGAGACCTGTCCAGGTGTCCCTGTGATGGACTGGAGACCTGTCCAGGTGTCCCTGTGATGGACTGGAGACCTGTCCAGGTGTCCCTGTGATGGACTGGAGACCTGTCCAGGTGTCCCTGTGATGGACTGGAGACCTGTCCAGGTGTCCCTGTGATGGACTGGAGACCTGTCCAGGTGTCCCTGTGATGGACTGGAGACCTGTCCAGGTGTCCCTGTGATGGACTGGAGACCTGTCCAGGTGTCCCTGTGATGGACTGGAGACCTGTCCAGGTGTCCCTGTGATGGACTGGAGACCTGTCCAGGTGTCCCTGTGATGGACTGGAGACCTGTCCAGGTGTCCCTGTGATGGACTGGAGACCTGTCCAGGTGTCCCTGTGATGGACTGGAGACCTGTCCAGGTGTCCCTGTGATGGACTGGAGACCTGTCCAGGTGTCCCTGTGATGGACTGGAGACCTGTCTAGGGTGTCCCTGTGATGGACTGGAGACATGTCGAGGTGTCCCTGTGATGGACTGGAGACATGTCTAGGGTGTCCCTGTGATGGACTGGAGACATGTCTAGGGTGTCCCTGTGATGGACTGGAGACATGTCTAGGGTGTCCCTGTGATGGACTGGAGACATGTCTAGGGTGTCCCTGTGATGGACTGGAGACATGTCTAGGGTGTCCCTGTGATGGACTGGAGACATGTCTAGGTGTCCCTGTGATGGACTGGAGACATGTCTAGGTGTCCCTGTGATGGACTGGAGACATGTCTAGGTGTCCCTGTGATGGACTGGAGACATGTCTAGGTGTCCCTGTGATGGACTGGAGACCTGTCTAGGTGTCCCTGTGATGGACTGGAGACATGTCTAGGTGTCCCTGTGATGGACTGGAGACCTGTCTAGGTGTCCCTGTGATGGACTGGAGACATGTCTAGGTGTCCCTGTGATGGACTGGAGACCTGTCCAGGTGTCCCTGTGATGGACTGGAGACATGTCCAGGTGTCCCTGTGATGGACTGGAGACATGTTTAGGGTGTCCCTGTGATGGACTGGAGACCTGACCAGGTGTCCCTGTGATGGACTGGAGACCTGACCAGGTGTCCCTGTGATGGACTGGAGACATGTTCAGGGTGTCCCTGTGATGGACTGGAGACCTGACCAGGTGTCCCTGTGATGGACTGGAGACATGTTCAGGGTGTCCCTGTGATGGGCTGGAGACCTGACCAGGTGTCCCTGCGATGGACTGGAGACATCTTCAGGGTGTCCCTGTGATGGACTGGAGACCTGACCAGGTGTCCCTGTGATGGACTGGAGACATGTTCAGGGTGTCCCTGTGATGGGCTGGAAACCTGTCCAGGTGTCCCTGTGATGGACTGGAGACATGTCCAGGTGTCCCTGTGATGGACTGGAGACCTGTCCAGGTGTCCCTGTGATGGACTGGAGACATGTCCAGGTGTCCCTGTGATGGACTGGAGACCTGTCCAGGTGTCCCTGTGATGGACTGGAGACATGTCCAGGTGTCCCTGTGATGGACTGGAGACCTGTCCAGGTGTCCCTGTGATGGACTGGAGACATGTCCAGGTGTCCCTGTGATGGACTGGAGACATGTCCAGGTGTCCCTGTGATGGACTGGAGACCTGTCCAGGTGTCCCTGTGATGGACTGGAGACCTGTCCAGGTGTCCCTGTGATGGACTGGAGACATGTGCAGGGTGTCCCTGTGATGGACTGGAGACATGTGCAGGGTGTCCTCTGCCTCTCATACAGTGCTGGATATGGGCACCAGAGACCCCCACAACCCCAAAAGGAAGAAGGTAAAGATAATGGATTGATGGATGTGTCAGATCATTGTGGTCAACATAAAACGGAGGTTAGAGAAGTCGAGCCTGTGATCAGAAGGTTGTCAGTTTGAATCCCCAGACTGACAACAAAAATGTGGGTGGGAAAGATGAAGCACCCTTCATTTGTCCTACTCTGAGCCCTTGAGCAAGGCTCTTAACCCCCTATCTGTTTCTTGGGCACCTCGGCTGGCTCTCTGCTCCACACACGTGGGCTGTGGTAGCTCGTTGGTTACGTCAGGAAAAGCATCCGGCGTAAAACAATCACCAGATCTTTGTGCGAGTCAGTCCGCTGTGTCGTCTGAAGAAGGGAGCAGCCAAAATAAAAAAAATTAAAAGCCAATGTGGTTTTAAATAAAGACAAAGAAGAATTAGGGAACGGCAGACGATGCTATTTAAAGAGACAAAGTGTGACGATCAGAGACGTGCTTCCACACAATGGACCACGCCCTGGTTCAGGTGGCTGCACTGGGATTGAGCAAAGACAGGATGTGTGGCGTTGGTCCTCTGCAGAGGTATGATGTAATCTTCAGCTGTCTTACACACGGCAAATTTACACAACCCTGGAAAAATGAGACCAGTAAAGATTTTTTTTAACAACCACTGTAAACCATGTTTGTCAAACTAAAACGATGCTAAAACAAATTTCACTCATTGATGCGGTAATGTCCATGTTTTCCTGCATGTGTGCTTTCTTTTGCTCTCAAACGTTTTGAACTCATTTCACAGGGGTTGACCCAAAGCAAACTGACAGGAAAAGATAAAAGCTGGATAAAAACTCATCATTTTTATGTTTTACTAATGGATGTTTTGTTTTAAATACGTATGTGAATACTATTGTTACCGTTTTTAAGACTGTGTTGTTGTATTTGCATATTGTCCAGGACATCCTTGTAAAAGAGACTGATGATCTCACTGGATTTCTTCCTGGTAAAATAAAAGGTATAAAAATAAATAAATAAAACCCACAGAAACATTGCTCCACCAATAAGCAGCTTTTGTTTTTCAGGATCTTCTAAAAACATTTTTCAGAAGTATTATGACCTGCGGCTGTATTAGAGCTGCTTTTATTCTGCAACACTTCAGACTCAACACAAACCAGCAGAAATGAGTGAAATGACTTATTTGAGGAGGTCAACAGATAACAGATGACCTGACTTAACTTAGTTGGATTTTTTTTTACCTGGATTATTGAGCATGAACTTTGACGTCAACAGATAACACTTCATGTTTCAACAAAGTATCCAAAACACATTCAAAGCTTATTTTTTAACTAATGACCAAAAAAAAAAAGTTTAAAATGGAATAAAAATTACTTCAGATACGCCACGCTTAATCATTCTTCTCTCTCCGGTCATTTTCTACAGAAAACATAAAATGATAGGCCTCATCCAACCCCTCAACAGATGCTTCCTGCATCCCTCTGCAGAAACATTTCAGATTTTCTACAGTTTACGAGGAACCCAGCGTGACAAAAGCAGAAGGAAATGAGAACATTTTGACTTGTGTCACTTCTTGTCCTGGAGAGAGAGACGTCACGGCGATGACAGCCGACGTGTCACATGCTGTGCTGCGAGGCTCGGTGGCCATTTCCTGGCAGGCGCCACGAGGAAGAGAGCGCCGCAGGAAAGACGGGGCGGGTGTGTGATGCATGCTGTGGAGCTGCTGAAGCCTCGCTTTGCTCTGAACACGTTCACAAGGAATTCAGTTACAGGTCGAAACGAGGAATGCATATCGCCCGCCGCCTCATGACGACGTTTTAAACAACGGTGCTAGCGCGGAGCAGCAGTTCGGGATGACTCTCAGCTACGACCAACCCACGTTTTAGCTCAAAAACTGTAAAACTTGATGAGCTACAGCTACATTTGTGGCAGCCATATTTAATCTGGTCAACTCTGAAAAATGTACAAATCAGTAAACAGTGTATCAGCATGAAAAACATTTAAAGATACCACAAAAAAACATCAAACATGATAAATCAGGTGACAATATCTGTGAAATTATCATGTTGACGCATGGCTCTCCAACAATAATAATAATAATAATAATGAATTCCATTTATAATGCACTTTTCATTAATAAAAATCTCAAAGTGCTAACAAGGATCCAAAATATATTTTTTAAATATTATGGTAGTATTTTTAAAGTATTAAAACAACAAATGGACATATTTTAATGGAAGATTTAACATTGAATGAGTATGACAAGTTTAAATAGTTTTACTTCAAATGAAAGTATAAATTTGGCTGTTTTTTGTCTGCATTTAATACACGTCTTTTGAGATGAAAGTAAACATTATTTTAACACAATAGATCTGATGTCTGTAAATAAGTGGGAAAATATGAGCAATACTCACAATTGCTATCAGGCTAAAATAATTTTAAAATGATTTTGTTAGTGCTGACATTTCTAATAATTATTTTAGTCATTTATTTTAAAGCTATAAAAGTCAGCATGCTAACATTAAATCCTGTATTTATTTACATTTCAACACTGACATGATTAAATCCCCATCACAACGTTCGTTTTTGTTCTTTGCATGTTAAAATGAATAAAAACTAGAAATCTTTTAACCGTTTTAGGACTTTATGGGGGGAAAATTTTTAAAAACGAAAGAAAACTAGATAAAAGTTGAGTAAATTGTTTAAATTCTTTTTAAAACTACTACTTCTGAAAAGTTTATGAAAGTGCTGTGTTCACTGTGTAAATGACAGTAATTAAAGCTAATTAAGTGTTATCGCCACTAAAGTGGCTTCTGTTTTCCACTGGAGAAAGTTTGCGACGCACCAAAGCAGCTGATGGACATTCTTTGGTTTCTGTCCCTCAGTGGAAGCTGGAGTGGCGGCGCGTGTCGGACCAGTTTGGTCATGAATCTCCCCGACATGTACTGTATGTGCGCAACATGTCCCCCAGGCAGGAAGACGTTTGTACTGGAAGTACTTTCATGACCTTCTGTCTGAAGCCAAATACAAACCACAAACTAAAATAAAGAACGCAACCATAAAAAATATCAACATCCTCATTAAATTGACAAAAAGTGTTATTTTTATGTACTTTACCGGCTCCATCTAATCCAATTATTGTTATTCATCATCATCATTTTCACTTTAACTTATCACATTATTCAACTTTCATAATAAAAATTATCATCAGTTTTAGCCAAACCAACAACAATCCTTGTAAATAATTAATTGCCCTCTAAAATTAAAGGTGCTCACTGCAAAGTCATGAAGCCTACATAGGACAAAAAGTTATAAAGTTAGCAACAAATCACAGAATTTGTCTCATATTGATGTTTAACGTGTCCTTCAATTAAAATTTTGTAAGCAAAATCTGTAGCAGATTCAGCTAAGTGCTTTGTTTACATTGAGTGCAGACCTGCATTTCAGAATGAATTCAATTCAGTATATCTATATAGCGCCAAGTCACAACAGAAGTCATCTCAGGGCACTGAACAGAAACATTCATATATTAAAATAATAGATTAACAAAAATATTCATAAAAAAATTAATAATTTAACATTATTTATCTGAGGAGCAGACTGTTTTGAATTTAACTCCATCACAGAACTCTCATCTTGAGCAAGCATGAAGGCGACAGTGGGAAGGAAAAACTTCCTCATGAGGAAGAAACCTTTAGCAGAACCAGGCTCAGGACAAGTGGCCAGCTGCTTTGACCGGCTGGGTTTGGTAGGAACAGATACACAATGGCAGGTCAAGAATCACATGTGGAGATAGAAACATCTGAAAAACTATCAAACTGCAGCATTTCATGTAGTTCTGATTACCGGTACATTTTTTATGTTTGTTTTGGACATACCTGGGTGTGAATTAAAAAATAAACTACCAAGGTTTTGTTAGCCTGTGTTTGCCAACAAGGTGAGTATTATCCAAAGGTTCCTTGACCCAGAGACACAACAGCCAGGAGAGATAAACAGCAGCTCCTTTCTCTGGCTCCAGTATGCAAAGCGTAACTGGATTCCTCGGTCTGGAGAGCGAGGAGCTCCAAACACACGGACCTGGAGTTCTGCCACATTACGCAGCATAAAAACTCATCACAGGGCTGCGCTGATCCGGCTTAGCCTGGTCAGATTTATTCTGTTTGGATCAAGAGAAGTGGATTAAATAACTGAGTCATGTCTCAGCGAAACCTGGGTTTGCCGATTTTCTTTTATTTCTGTGTACTGTAATGTGTTCCCAGAACAAGCTCTGCAACGCAGCGAGAACTTGTTTCCTTTGACTAAATGGAAACATAACTCAAGTCTAAACCATCTGAAATTGTGTGGTTTTCTAAAAGGTGCTCTTTGCTAGTACGTGTCCAACAAATTTTCAACCGTTTAGTATTTACCATTTAAAAATAAACTTACAACCAGAAATAGATTTGGCCACAGCTATGTTAAGGAAAATCTGCATTCAGCATGGCTTTGTAAATCAATGACCAAACAGGCAAAGTAACATGCAGCAGCGGCTACAACCAGCTCACTGTAGACCATAGCTTGTTTTTTGATACGCCTACAGTTTAAAGGTATTGTGACATGATGTTGGAAATTTGCATATCTGTCACAACATATATATCTTATATTATTCAGCTATGTTCGTTTTTGCAAAATAAATTATAAATATATTAAAATTGCATTCCAAGTTATGGTAATTTTTTCGCTGTGTAACGTCACTGGACATCCGAGAATTTCCGCATACGCCATCAGTGACGTGACAACGGGCAGAAGGCAGTTTTTTCCCGTTTGTTTGGTGTGGTAACTGCTTGCCATACAGATTCATTGTCAGAAAGATTGCCTCTTTTTTTTTTGTGTACCGGTAACTTGAAAAATGCTGTCACGTTGTAGCGCATTTGGGTGTTCTAATATCGCTAGTGAACAAGTGAGCATTCACAAATTCCCAAAAGATGAGAAACTTCGCCCAGAATGGACAAGACAAGTACAGTACAGAGAACAAGGGACCGATGGAATCGTATGTCTGCAGCGACCATTTTACTGCCGATTGTTTTCAGGAAACACCTGTTTACAAAAATCTTTAGGATTATCAGTAAGATGTAGAAGACTTTTAAAACCGGATGCTATTCCTACTATTTTTAAAAGAAAATCTACAGAAGAAAGTGCCATAGCTACCACATCTAAACAACGCCGAGCAGCGACAGTCGGAAAACTCACAAGAAAACGAGTACCGGTAAGCCTTTGTGTAAACATAATCGGAGGTGTGTAGTGTTTTAGATGATAAACTATATATTTTATGTGAGTACATGTTGTTTTACTTATCACGGCAGATTCTTTATGTTCGATGCTAAAAAAAAATAGCAGAGAAATTCGGTAGCACACACACGTTGCTAGTAATGTACTGTATTTTTAAATTATGTCTGCGCGATCAGGTAACATCAGTATGTTTTTTATTCATGGAGGGTTTATTAATGAGAGTTTTGGATGATTTACTGTCTTAAAATGATAAATCTCAAACGCGATCGGGCCTCGCTGTTAGCTTAGCCCAAGAACAAAGAACCACAGGAGAAGCTAACCCCACTTAGCTACTGTGTATGAAATAAACCGTGTCTAAATCACTTTTCCATTGATCGAGTGTCCAATAACTGTATTTGATGAATAATAACACTTCGATTGCTTCAATACATTCAAGTGCTAACAATAAGTTGTGTTTGTTCGCTGCTAACAAACTAGCCGACAGAAATTCGGTAGCACACACACGTCGCTAGTGATGTATTTTTAAATTATGTCTGCGCGATCAGGTAACATCAGTATGTTTTTTTATTCATGGAGGGTTTATTAATGAGAGTTTTGGATGATTTAATGTCTTAAAATGATCAATCTCAAACGCAATCGGGCCTCGCTGTTAGCTTAGCCCAAAAACAAATAACCACAGGAGAAGCTATCTTCACTTAGCTACTGTGTTTGAAATAAACCGTGTCTAAATCACTTTTCCATTGATCGAGTGTCCAATAACTGTATTTGATGAATAATAACCCTTCGATTGCTTCAATACATTCAAGTGCTAACAATAAGTTGTATTTGTTCGCTGCTAACAAACTAGCCGACAGAAATTCGGTAGCACACACACGTTGCTTGTAATGTATTTTTAAATTATGTCTGCGCGATCAGGTAACATCAGTAAGTTTATTAATTCAGGGAGGGTTTATTAATGAGAGTTTTGGACGATCAACACTAGAAATGCTGCACTCGTCTGATTCGACATGCTCCGCCATTAATATTTACATGCGCGTTGGAGCAGTGCCTTTCCCGTTGCCACGTCACTGATGACGTATGCGGAAATTCTCGGATTTCTAGGGGCGTATCACAGCGAAAAAATTACCATAACTTGTAATGAAATTTTAATATATTTATAATTTATTTTGCAAAAACGAACATAGCTGAATGATATAAGATATATATGTTGTGAGTGACAGATATGCAAATTTCCAACATGATGTCACAATACCTTTAAACAGTCATAAAAACAATGAAGGAGATGAGAAAACAAGCAGAACTTTAAAAGAAATAGAGCTAAAATATGTAGAATTATGATGAACAAGTGGCATCACCATGTGAAACTGCCTGTGTGCTCAAACAGCTGGTCCGAAAAGTAGCTAAAGAGATGTTTTTTCTAAACCAGGGACCCTTTTAAGAGGACTCTAGCTTCAGTTTCATGCCTTGTAAGGAGCTTAACTACCTGCAACACACACTGCGGAGTAAATCTACACCTGAGGGTCAGAGACTGACGGAGGCCCACCACACAAAGAACAACAGACCGGCTGTGTGCACCGACCATAAGCATCAGCGTGCTCTTTATGCTCGTCTGCTGCTTCTTTTTGTAATTGAGCGTAGCTGATGGTATGCTTTGTCTGCAGGGGTTTGTGTGTGTGTGTGCACGAGAGTCACGTCGAGCCAAGTCATTCTTCTCGTGGTAGCCTGATCTCCACAAAAAGCCACCTGTTCAGAAGCCGTTAGCCAACACAGAATGACAGACTGAGTCCCACGACGACAGGAAAAAAACATTATGTTGACAAAAAGAAGCGACAATTACACTTCGATTTAGTGCATCGTGTTTACCCAGTGCATGTTTTTAGCTAGTGTTTTAGCACAGCTTCTAATACAGGCTGGCTGGTGCTCTTTTCGACTAAAATGTTGAGATGCAGGATCCTGCTTTTGACCATTTTACACAATAACTTCTTTCACAACATGCACACACTGAAAAGTAACTTAAGACCAGACAATGCACAACATTTCAGTAAAAAGGATACATACATTAAAAAACAAGCAGTATGCTAGTACAGTATATGCTATGACCGATGAGGGGTTAAACAGTGAATGTTTGCAATTTTGGAGATACTGTAAGTGTTTTTCTGGACTGGAGTTGAACAGAGAATGAAATAAACCGAAATGCTTTTGGTTCAAGATATTCAAGTGGTGGAGTTACACTGTGGAGAAGAACAGAGGGAGATTTTTATTTTTTATCTGAGGTGGTGCAGAGTGCACAATCCTGGCTAAGGGAGCCATTTTTAGCCATCACAAGATGCAATGGAGGAGCCAGGGTTGGCCAATGGTGGCCTTGACTCCCATAAGAGTAATCTTTGGCCACCCCAATCATTTGAAGTAACTATGATTTCATAGTTTTTATTTTTGCTTAAAACTATAGTTTCTTTAAATGATTGGGGTGGTCAGTTTACAGATACAGGTTGTCCTCGAGTTACGGCGCCCTTGACTTACAGCAATTCGGATTTAAGAACGCATCATAATTAATAAAAATACGAAATTAAAAAATACATACCGGTATATATATTTTTTGTGTGTGTTTAAATGTTCTTGATTTCATGTGTACAGCACTTTGTTGCAGCTGTGGTTGTTTTAAATGGCTTTATAAATAAAGTATCATTATTATTATTATTATTATTATCATTTTTAAGCCTATTTGCGCAGTTTCCGTCAGTTTCCGAAAATGCCGCCATGTACGCCATTTTATGGTTAACTTTGGTTAGTTCCAGCCTCGACAGCTACCGTGTGTCCGATCAGAGGTTGCCTCATACGGATATATGAGCTGGAAATGCTCGGTAAACTCCGTGGACGTCTCAGGCCTGGAGCAGCAGCCGCCGATCGCTCCGCTGCATCCCACCACGCCGGCCGACACCACCAGCTCATGGGATGGGCTAACGCGCAGCTAACGCAGAGCTAAGATGCTAACGGGCGCAGCTTGTTTTGGATGGACGGACACCGCTTTCAGCAAGTTATTAACTCTTTTCTGGCTCAAAATGTATGGAGTTAACAAGCTAACAGTCCTTTCTGTAAACAGTTTGGACCGCGTGGAGCAGCACGAAGCTGCGGAGCTCGGATGTGCACGAGCTAACATGCAAAAAGACGGAGACAGGCTTGTCCAGCTCAAAGTAAGAAATTATATTTTTATTAAGGTTAAAAATGTAATGTCTGTGTTTTTTGATAATTATGTAGGGTACTGTGTTAGGATAGGCGAAGTGCTTGGTAACTACATTACCGT
Organism: Garcialebias charrua; assembly: GCA_038048925.1. Taxonomy (NCBI): domain Eukaryota; kingdom Metazoa; phylum Chordata; class Actinopteri; order Cyprinodontiformes; family Rivulidae; genus Garcialebias; species Garcialebias charrua. The sequence goes on along the minus strand of JBBPBX010008149.1, from coordinate 24,874 downwards.
ACATGTACGTCTATAAGTGGCGGCTCGGGTGGTCCCCGACTTACGGCAAAATCGGGTTACGAACGATGCATGGGAACGGAACTCGTACGTAAGTCGAGGACTCCCTGTATATGTATATGGTGGTGGCCATCTTGGATTTTGACGTGACAACCCTATTTTTGTCAGCATCCTTTCTCATACCTAGATGCAGCCACACACCAAAATGGAAATCGGCATGTTGCTTATTTTTCCAAGTTATCCAGCTCACATCCTCGGACAAATGGACAGAGGGTATTTCAAATAACCCCTCTTTGGTCCTCGACGGGGGACAATACAGGATATTCTTTAGATTAAGTAGCTGAAATTTAGGTATTGATTAAAGATTAATTTAATCACAGCCTATTTTAAAATATTATTCATTCAAATTAATATCTGAAGGAGTCTATCTATATATGTATAGATATATATGTACTAAAATATATATGTATAAATTGTAAGTACAGCTAGTTGAGAAGCCATTAGATGGAGACTGAGTTACAGTACAGACTGAAATTTTCACAAGTGGATCTGAACCGAAACAAAATATGAAGCTGACAAATGTTCAGTATTGTGCAATAAAAACTAGGTTAACTATAACTTCAAAACAGTTGCTATATGTAATAAAAGGTCTCCTCAGTTTGATGTGATCTGGTTTAAAGTGTCTCAGAAAAGCTTCATCAGCACTTAAGTTGAGAAAAAAAAGCACCATAAGCAGTTTTTCAAACTTATCTCAAGGAAGAGGACACCGGAGCGTCACATTAGGTCAAATAAAAAGCTGTTTGACAAACCTGCAGCAGAACAGACAAAAAGATGCACCGTTTGAACGAGGGATGCTAATTTAGGATGGTAAAGCTTGAATGTTATTTTGAAACTCTGCCACAGACACGCTCTTGAGTAACCCTTTTACAGGAAGGCCTGGTAAGCTCTTAAGCTCTTTTCAAACTCTGCTCAGCTCCACATTCTCTCTAACTTTCACAGCTCAGCGTTGCACCATTCACCACAGACTTGTACCATGGCTGAAGTAGTTCAACTGTAACTACACATCGTCTTGCAACTGTCCCAGTTTTGTTTCCACCTTTAAGCTAAAGTTCTACTTTACATTTCAGTTGTTAGACCTAAACAACGCTAATCAGCAAATGATTGTGACAAATATAGGTTATGTGATAGCAGCCTGCCTGACTTTACACCAATCACTCATGGTTCAGTTGTCCTCAGCAGGCCAGATGATTAAAAGCCCCGAGCTGTTTATGACTCTATTTGCTGCGTTTCTAGGGTAAACGAACGCCTTTGAGAGGCAAACGAAGCTGGAAGGTTTGTGTATAACGTGTCGGGACAGCAAGTTCATGAATCTCTCGGTTGTCCAGGGAACACAAAAGCTCAAGTCTGCCCCGCAGTCGTTGCATACAGGCAGACATGTTGGTCTTTTCACAAGAACACAGCTGTACATGTGCACACAAGCAGTCATCCACACCCAATATTGGACTGATGTTTCTCTCTCACAAGTGGAAAACCTCACGACTAGCACCGAGCAAAACAGTTTGCCTGTACCCGAAGTGCTGACGTACAATAGATGCACCTTAGTTCATTATACTTGTGATATCCTTCAGTGTTGACTTCTTAAGGATAACCAACAATTAAGCAATAATTTCAGTACAGCACTAGGACTTAAAACAGCTTCACAAACTGTCATACGTCCAACAGAAACACAACAGAAATACAAAAACAACGTAAAACACCGTCTGTTTGCATGAATGGTATTTAGAAAACAGACTGAACACAAGCAGAAAGCTAAAGTTCAGGCGCTGAAAACCTAACCCACACTGCAGGTTACCGTACTTCAAATCTTCAGTGGTTAGAAAAACTAAAGTTAAAGATGAGCACTGATAAAAACACAAACCACAGAGACACATGACAAGCTCATTTATGACATTTTAAGCTAAATCAAGGAGAGAGAGAAAAACAGGAAACGTACATCAGGAATGGAAACAAGCAAGACGCTGCCAATTGCAATAATTCACAATCAACAATTATTTCTGTAAACTGTTAAAAACGTTTCCAAACTAGAAGCACTCTAGAGCGCACACGTCCGCCAAGACCCCTGTCCGTCACGCAGAAACACCTTGTGCACAGACACACAAGAATCCTTTAAAAACTTCCTGGATCCAGACGGTGATCCAAATCTCCACCAACATTTAATCATTTGCTCTTTGTTTTTTTTACATCCTCAGTTTTTCTTTAACATATCATGAAAATCTGTTCATAATCTTTTGAGTAATCTTGTGCACAGACAAACTGACCAAATGGTCGAAGCTACTGTCAACAGAACCTTCTTGGTAATAAAAGATTTTGAAACGAAAGATTTTCAGGGGTTTTCACACCTGATAGTCCGGTAGACTCGGTTCGACTGGGGACCAAACTTGGGAACATTTGTTTACATTTTCAGCTGGTGTTGTTCTCATTCACACTGTGCCGAGTCAATCAAGCCAACCTGTTCCACTTCGTGCCTGTGGTGGCGCTGCACCAAGAACTACTGAAAGAAACGACACGAAAACCTCTGAAGAAGACACTGAGCGCAACTTACTTCTGGAAATGAAAACTAAAATGGAGTGGCGTCAAATTTTAGCGTTTTTGGATTTCTGTTTTGTCATTTTTCAACAATGGACTCAGCACGAACGGAAGATGAGGCAGAAGACCACTGAGAACGTCGTTTTTCTCACAAAGCGGCCGACGGCGCGGTATGAGGTATGAGAAATGTGCGTTTGTTTTGGTTGTATTTACCCAGAATGCCCTGCGCTGTAGTCCACTTCCAGCTTTTGGAGTGGTCTCCTGTCCGCTTGCATTCACAATGCATTCGAACCTCGCCAGAGTTCACATCAACCGAACCGAGAGCTAGGTGGACCACAGTTTGCTCTTTTGGTCTGCATCAGAGTTTGACTGCGCGTTCACACCTCCCCAAACGAACTGGACTTTCTAGGCAAATGGTCTAATGTTCGATTAAAACAGACTAAACAGGGCTGGTGTGAAAGCACCCTCAAAGACAAAGGAGAGCTCCCACAGCAACTCAGTGACCAAAGAGTGGATCTGTCTCACATGTTTGAATTTCAAGCAGCAAGACTGTGAGCTTCTGTGAATCGCAAGAAGAAATTAATAATTTGTGCAAGACATTTTGTGGAGCTTATCTCCAACAGTCTCAGTCCATCGTTCTGGTATATAAATATAATTCACCCTGGTCAGGATCTCAAAAAGACTTGAAATAAAGACCCGATTAATTCAACATTATGATATAAAAAGAGTGATCTCTAAAGCTACACTTAAGAAGCTGGAGGTGTAGTTTCTGTACTTACACGTTAATTAGAAGCATACAGTACTGTCAAAGGCTGGAGGTTGGCAGGTTGCTAAATGCAGCATTTAAACAACCATCAGTTGCAAAATGTGAACTTCGTTTGCTTGACTTTAAAGTTTAAAAACTCACTAGATCAGCTAACCACTTGTAAAAACAGGCCATAAACCATATTCTGTAACTGCACTTGTTAAACTTAGTGACGTTACTTGAAGTAAAACATAACTCCTGACTTCAGATCAGGTCTGATGGATTTCAAAACAAGGTGACAAGGAGATAAACTTTAAAGTTAAATGAAGAGGACAAAAGAACCGGACTGTGATTACCGTACGTAGGTTTAAGCAGTGATGGAAGACGAGCGAAAAATGATCAAGCTGAACAACAGAAATGAACTAAAGGACAAGTACAAATTGTGTATTTTATTGTGAAAGAGCTGCCTGTCAGGTCATGAGAGTTAAGACTGACTAAAAACTCAAAGGTCTTGCACTCCTTGAAGAAATGCATATCACCTGCTGCAGTGTTATAAACTAAAATTATCTTATGATGAGAAATGATGGAGTCGCAGCCATTCTGATCAAACCTCGATAATAACACTATGAGTCGTCTCGTGCAATACTTTGAGATGTTACGCTCAGAGTATGTTGGGAATGACTTTCACCTACTTCCAGATCAGATCAACATCAGTCAGACTGACTGTTTACTCAACGGCTCTAAACACAAAACCTTATAATAAACCAAAACATTTACTTAGCCTAAGATAGTAGAAAAGTACAGTTTGTTTTGAAATGTATCTTTAACGTTATCAACGACTGCTATGTTCATCTCTACTTCCTCATATTTTCTCTAAACATAAACGATGACGTAACACAAGGACTATAATTTGAGACAAAAAAGCAGTCACCAGTAAGGGTGGTGAATGTTAAAATGGATAAAGAGGAGTGGTGAAGAGGAGTAATGGGGAGGTGGGGATATCGAGTGACGTTACCTACAACATGCTTAACAGAAACGAGATATTTCAGAAGAGTCACGCACAACACGTAGTCCAAGCTCAAACACCATGTGACAGATTGAAAAATTGCATGAGATTGCATATACAGGTAGTCCTCGGGTTACGACGGCCTCGACTTACGACGTTTCGAGGTTACGTCACGCATCTCATTAAAAAACATATTTTTAAAAATTTTATTTTGAAAATTTTTATTTTGAAAGCCGCGTTCCGACTTTCTTCCGGTTCGGCAGAAGCAGAAAAATACAGCACCGGCAGACCGATCGACAAGGAGGGACGAGCTAACATGCTTAGACCTTACTGTAAACGCCCTGGACCGTGCAAAGCAATAGAAAACTACAGGCAGCTGCAGATGTTGGTGGAGCAACAAGCTAACATGCTAACAGACCTTACTGTAAAGCGGTGGACAGCGCGAAGCAATGGAAAACTACAGGCAGTTGCAGATGTTGGTGGAGCAACGAGCTAACATGCTAACAGACCTTACTGTAAAGCGGTGGACAGCGCGAAGCAATGGAAAACTACAGGCAGTTGCAGATGTTGGTGGAGCAACGAGCTAACATGCTAACAGACCTTACTGTAAAGCGGTGGACAGCGCGAAGCAATGGAAAACTACAGGCAGTTGCAGATGTTGGTGGAGCAACGAGCTAACATGCTAACAGACCTTACTGTAAAGCGGTGGACAGCGCGAAGCAATGGAAAACTACAGGCAGCTGCAGATGTTGGTGGAACAATGAGCTAACATGCTAACAGGTGGAGGAAGGCTTCACCAGCTCCCAGTTGGTTATTAACTCTTTTTTCCCTTCATTATGGCTCCAAATTTATGGAGCCAACATGCCAACAGGCCTTACTGTAAACAGTCTGGACTGCCCGAACTATAGGCAGCCTCAGATGTTGGAGGGACACCGAGCTAACATGCTAACAGGCGGAGAAAGGCTTCATCAGCTCCCAGTAAGAAATTAACTATTTTTTTCCTTCATTATGGCTCCAAATGTACTGTATGTGTTTTTTTGATGAATATGTAGGGTACTGTGTTAGGATGGGCTAAGTGCTTGGTAACTGTACAGTACCGTACATGTACGTGTATATGGGACGGCCAGTGTGTATGTGTTTTCCGACTTACGTCGAAATCTGTGTTACGAACTGGCGTAGGAACGGAACTCCGTCGTAACTCGGGGACCACCTGTATTGTTACTGTTTTAACATTTAACCAAAACAGATATCACTATTATTTCTCATCATAGGGTGTTAGTCTGACATGAAAGGCAGCAGGTGATATGCATTCCTTCAGGAGCTCCAAGAGCCCGCTCTCAATACAAGTCTGGGCAGAACTTCTGTTTTTCCCCAGGGGTTTGTGTCAACTATACATAGTTCCCATGTGACGTCACATCTGTGGGTTGTCCTTTTTGACCCTCCCACAGGTAGGCTATGCTGCAGTTGGAGCGCGTTCTGATAGATGTCCATTTTTCACGTTGTTTTTTTTGTTAATTTCTAATTAATTGCAATGGTTACTTCGTGTTGTGTCAGTCGGTGTTCCAGTCGGGTAGACGTTTGGGCAACGCGCAGGTTTCAGTTCATCAAAAAAAAAGTAAACGGGAAGGATTTATCTCATCGGAGAAACTGGACAACAGCCCCTCCTGCTCTGAGTCTGGCTTTGATCTGCTCTGGAAGACGTCGTACTTTTGGCCGGTAAACAAAATATTCTACATAAATCATTTTGTGAAACTATGTCAGAACAATGTTAGAGTACAACTGTCTGTGTGTTAGAGCTGTTTTTTTTTTTTTTCATTATTTAGCAAACCGTCTTGCATGCTGTTAGCTTAGCATCTCGCTAACGCGACAATGGCCTCCTCTGCTCCTCACGGTCCACCAGACCGTCCCAGTTGGAGAAGGAGGACGGGAGCCAAGTCGTGCGGGCGACGCGTCGGTCCCATGGGACGTGGACGTGCCTCCGCGGCCGCCTCAGCGGATGCACGCCGTCCGACCTGAGCTCCGGCGAGCCACGCTCCAGATGCTAACAACATGCTAACTTCCAACACGGTAAGACTCAAAGTGCTGGTTCTGGTCTGTGTTCAGCTTGGACTGTTTGTTGGCTGTGTGTTATTTTAGTTAAACCTTTTTTAGCTGGTTAGATCTGATTGAGACAGTTTACACATCTTTTTTGGATTTAAAGCTGTAAAGCCGGTGTGCTGTGAAGCCGGTCTGCGCTCGCTCCTTGTATTAATTAAATAATTAATGATATCGGAGTAACTACTTTGTGACAAGTTGTCTGATTCGTCTGCCATGATTTCTTTCTCAAACTCATTTAACTCGACCACTGCCAGTTTGCTCTTGTTCCTTGGTGAAGCTGTGGTAGCTCGTGTTATTGTCCGTATAATTTGCTCTGCTAGTTCGCCATCTTGCCTTCTTCTGCCTTTAGATGTGGTGCGAAAACCGGTTTGCGCAATACTGGGGGCGTGTCTGGGAACTATGTATTGTGTGATGGGTCAGAAATGTAAAGTGGGGATGGTTATTGTGGTCACGCCGTGTGGTTGTGGTCATGCTAGGGGTTGTAGCTGCTGGAAGCTAACATTAGCACCGGGAACTCAATATTTGTAGTGTAACCACTAGGGTTGCACCGATTTATCGGCCCCGATTTCCTTAATTTTGGGAAATCGGATGAGGCACGAGAAACCAATTTTACAGATTTTTTTAGTTTTAACAATTGTCTGAACTTCGTTTATATTTCAGAGCACTACCTCACGGCCAGTTAAAACAAGTTTGTATTGTTTCTAGGATATTGTTCAAGGGTATTTTTTACAATAAAATCTTATTCTTCTTTCGGCTTTTCCCTTTTCAGGGGTCGCCACAGCGAGTCATCCTCCACCTCACTCTGTCCTCTGCATCCTCTGTCCTCACTCAAACTACCTCCATGTCCTCTCTAACTGCATCCATATATCTCCTCTTTGGCCTCCCTCTTTGTCTTTTTCCTGGCAGCTGCATTTCTAACATCCTTCTACCAATATACCCACTGTCCCTCCTCTGGACATGTCCAAACCATCTCAGTCTGGCCTCCCTAACTTTATCTCCCAGTTGTTCAACATGTGCTGTACCTCTGATGATCTCATTCCTGATCTTATCCATCCTTGTCACTCCTAAGGAGAACCTCAGCATCTTCATTTCTGCTACTTCCAGTTCTTTCTCCTGTCTTTTTGTCAATGACACTGTCTCCAGACCATACAACATAGCTGGTCTCACCACTGTCTTGTAAACTTTTCCTTTGACCTTTGCTGACACCTTTTTGTCACAAATCACTCCTGAAACTTTTCTCCATCCACTCCATCCTGCCTGGACTCTCTTCTTCACCTCTTTACCACATTTCCCATTTTCCTGGACAGTGGACCCCAAGTACTTGAAGTCCTGCACCTTTGTGACCTCTGCTCCTTGTAGCCTCACTGTTCCACCTCCTCCCTCTCATTCACACACATGTACTCTGTCTTACTACGGCTGACTTTCATTCCTCTTCTTTCAAGTGCATACCTCCACCTCTCCAAGTTCTCTTCCATCTGTTCCCTGTTCTCACCACAGATCACAGCTTTTTTACAATAAAATAAGATTGGAAAATTGGCGGTGCATTGTGACCTTATAACTAGGGGTGGGCCATATCGTCTCGTCTACGATAATACCGGTGGATTTTTTGACACCGGTGAAAAAAATTATATCGCGGCATCCTATGATGACGTCATTTGACTGCGTCACTTTGCGATAACGGTGGTTTTGTGGAGGAACGCGGACCGCGTGAAGCAGCAGACAGCAGCCGGTGTTCCGTGGAGACTGCCTTCATGTGGAGATGCCCTACATTTTGTTAATACGCATGCGCGCGCACACCGAACCCGAGGAGGAGGAACGAGCTAGCATTAGCCTCATAGCTGCATCCTCGTAGCTTCACCGGGCAGCCGGCTTTGAGCGATCAGAGGTCCCTGGAGCTCGCCTCGATGTCGGACTGGAAGCCGAAGACATCGGGGGACAACGCGCTAACTTGGAATAATAAAGCCGACAACCTTTTAGGAGGTGCGTGCAGCTAAACCGGACTGCCCGGAGCTGCGGGTTTGGGGGCTAAAATGCTAACAGCTGAACGCGGCGCGCACAGACTGCGGCGTCGGTAAGTCATTAAAACTTTTTCTGTCTCCAACTGTATGAAGTTAGGATACTAACAGTCCTTCTGTAAAGGGTTTAAACTGCGTGGTGCTACAGAAAGCTGCGAAGCTCAGACGTAACGCAGCGGTGCTAACAACTGGAGCTAACAGCTGGAGCTAACAGCAAACTGATGACAGAAGCTGCCGCTTAAAGTAAGAAATTATTATTTTTATTTACTGTATGCTCTTTTAAAATGTGTTAAAGTGTTAGAATAGTCATTACCGCACACCTCAGTGGCGGCTGGTGCGGTATATATATTTTTGCTTGTTAAATATGAATATTTTTTTTGTATTCTGGTGACTGTTGTGAAATATCGTCTGATATCGTTATCGGGGTATTTCAAAAAATATATCGTGATATCATTTTTTGGTAATATCGCCCACCCCTACTTATAACACATGACAGTGTCGCTTATAAAACAAAATCGTATCAGCCAAAATCGGAATCGGCAGTTCGTTCAGTTTAGAAATCGGTGATGGGCCAGAAAACTGCAATTGGTGCACCCCTAGTAACCACTAATCTATCCTGCAAAAAGGGGTGGGGGAGCTGCTAGACAGCCAATGTCCAAAAATGTGAAGTTGCCCTTCTCCTTTATCACCTGAAAAATGCCCATTTGTGATTGTCGTGACGTAACAAGACTAGAGATGCACAATATTACCGGCATGGTATTGGTATCAGCCAATATTAGCATTAAAGTTAGATACCAGACATCGGCCATTCCATTAAAATAACTAGCCGATATAAAAGGCACTGTTTTTGCCTGCAGCAGCAGCACAACATGATGACGTCACGTGCGCCTACCTGATCTCACGGCGGAGAGGAAAATTCAAAATGTCGGCGGTGTGAAGTTTTATTTTTCGTTGGTGAAGATGTTGGATTCTGAAGATTTGTGGACTACGTTAAGCCTCGCTACATTGTCCGTAGTCTGAGATATTTTTCCAAAGTAATACAGTATTACCCGAGTTACAAGCCATTGTTTCCGACGTCATTGAGAAGCTTATAGCTGATATCACGACTTGAGAGACATGAGTTTTACCAAACATTTAGACGTTGTGTTAGCCCCGTTAGCATGATTAGTCTTACAGCACAATGGCTAGACAAAAACTTTGAACTTAAAAAGGCTGTCCTTCATGCACAGGAGTGCAGAGGATCCCACACTGCAGCTAGGAACCTGGAACAAGTCTCCACAAGTGAGACAGCATTGCAGGTGACTAATGCTAATAAATAACATTTAACACTTTTCATTTAATAGAAGTTAAAGTGCTATGCATATCATATGGCTGTTACAGAATATGTCACCAGCTCTTACAGCTGTTACACAATTTTTGTAGCAAATACGGTAAGCCTAAATAACAGGCTATGTTCTGACAAAGGAAATTATATAAAACATCTGTACTGTATCAGCATTGGTTATCTGCCGAATGTTTTAACATATCGCATATCGGATATTGTCCCAAAATCCAATATCGTGCATCCCTAAACAAGACAAATCAAACTGATATCATTACATGCGGGTGCTGTGCGCAGAGGACCCAACTTAACTTTGTTGGATGTTTCTACCTGGATTATTGAGCATGAACCAGTATCTCTACAAACTGATTTGCTGTGTGCATAACTGAGCCACTTAAAGGAAGTTATCACTACAAAAACCGAGTTATAAGCAGCCTTACTTTCTGAGCTATACATGTGGGTGTGACTAAACCCAAACTGATCAAACCAGCCACAACAGCTTCATGTAAAAATCAAAACACCTAGGGGTGCAGGAAAAAAAATCGATTTTTTTAAAGAATCTAGATTCTTAGTCCTGGCGATTCAGAATAGATTCTAAAAGCCCCAAAATATATATATTTTTTTAACATTAAAACCCAAAAGATAAAGAAAATAAAACCATATCTCATAGGATATGAAAGAATACATAAAATGAAAAGTGGCAGAAAGAAGAAGACATCTTATTTTAACTGCTACTTTTTTCAAAAACAAAACAAGTTCAAACAATCAATTCAAACAATAATCTTCTATAAGTGTAACAGCAAAAAGCTGACCTAATACTGGTTATTTAAGTTACAGAATTTAATGCATTCCTGTATTATTTGTTCCTATTTTTGGTATAAATATCAAACGATGCAAAAAATTTGATACAATAAGGAACCTAAAATTATTGTTTTAAATAAATGTTCCATTTGTTTACATTGTTGTTTATTCTTTTCAGCTTGTCAGTTACAAAACTGAAACTAAATTTGTGACCATTTTAATAGAAAATTCGTTTCAGAATCAAAATTCGTTTCTGAATCGAAAAATCGATTTTGAATCGAATCCTGACACCAAAAATCGGAATCGAATCGATTCTCCAGACACAGAGATTTGCACCCCTAACCTACGGTAGTTTACTTCGTATAAAAGTGCGACTGGGGCTACAGACAAACACCTAGCTGTAAAACTCCAGCGTGAGTCAGGGGGTGAAGGCTCCTTCCTCTTCGACTCCCTTCATAACATTAAGGCCTTCAACCAGGATGGGAAACTATATTTTAATAATATTTCTCAGCAAACAGCTTTAACACAGTCACTGTAAATAAATAATGCAAATGAAGAAGAAACCAGTACATTCTGTACTAATAATGTGAGAAATTTCTAAAATATAAACAGACAAAAGGATTTATGTAGTGATGAGACAGAAGTAAAATATCAAGTGCTGGCTGTTTGTCTGCTGATCCAAACTGAAGCAGCTCGGTGTCGAAGCGTCAAACCCAAACAGACTGCAGCAGGGTCTTCACCGCTGCCGGGGTCGGTGGGAGCTAAAGCCTAGGATATAGTTGACGCGTCGCATAGGGCGCGCGGCCAAAGTGACGCAATCGCAAAGTCCCCGCCCCCGCGCTTTGGCCAGCGCGTTGGTTTCGTGCGTGGTCGTGCACCTCCTAGATTTTGAAGCTCCGCAAGCCTAGCGCGCGCCGAATTGATTGACAGGTCGGGTGTGGACCTCACCGACAGCCTTCACGCCAGATTCTGCAGCTGTCTGCGCCGCTGTGGTCGTGGAAACGGCGTCGCGACGCATGGAGGAATGTTTTGTGACACAAAATGTTAAAATTCTCCTTCATTCCTGATCTGGAGTCGGACTTTTCTTTTGTTTTTTCGCCAAAAGTCACGTGATCGCTTTCTCCTCCGCTGACTCCATGCATTGAAAGCCGCAAATAAAGACAACAGTTCAGCACGCGAGCAGAAAGCTATTTGTTTTTGTTGTGTGATTTCAAACAGTTCTTCTTCTACGGTAGATTTCTTCTTCTACACCCTTTCTTGCAACATATGCACAGGTTTTAGAGGGTACTGCCACCTGCTGGTCCGTAAAAGAACAGCACTTTGCCAAGCGCTGCCGTGCCACACTATAAACGCATGCACAGTGCGCGCGCAGCACGCGCGCTCCAGCTTGCGGACCAAAGCGCGACTATATCCGAGCCTTGAAGGCTCGGATATAGTCGCGCTTTGGTCCGCAAGCTGGAGCGCGCGTGCTGCGCGCGCACTGTGCCGTGCGGCTTCATGCGTTTATAGTGTAGCACGGCAGCGCATGGCAAAGTGCTGTTCTTTTACTGACCAGCAGGTGGCAGTACTCTCTAAAACCTGTGCATATGTTGCAAGAAAGGGTGTAGAAGAAGAAATCTACCGTAGAAGAAGAACTGTTTGAAATCACACAACAAAACAAATGGCTTTCTGCTCGCTCGGGGAATTTAATACTTTGTATCACATAAAAAACATTCCTCCATGCGTCGCGACGCCGTTTCCACGACCACAGCGGCGCAGACAGCTGCAGGCTCTGGCGTGAAGGCTGTCGGTGAGGTCCCTACCCGACCTGTCAATCAATTTGGTGCGCGCGCTAGGCTTGCGGAGCTTCAAAATCTGGGAGGTGCACGACCACGCGCGAAACCAACGCGCTGGCCAAAGCGCGGGGGCGGGGACTATGCGATTGCGTCACTTTTCGCGCGCGCACCCTCGCGCCCTATGCGACGCGTCAACTATATCCTAAGCTTAAGGCTCGGATATAGTCGCGCTTTGGTCCGCAAGCTGGAGCGCGCGTGCTGCGCGCGCACTGTGCCGTGCGGCTTCATGCGTTTATAGTGTAGCACGGCAGCGCATGGCAAAGTGCTGTTCTTTTACTGACCAGCAGGTGGCAGTACTCTCTAAAACCTGTGCATATGTTGCAAGAAAGGGTGTAGAAGAAGAAATCTACCGTAGAAGAAGAACTGTTTGAAATCACACAACAAAACAAATGGCTTTCTGCTCGCTCGGGGAATTTAATACTTTGTATCACATAAAAAACATTCCTCCATGCGTCGCGACGCCGTTTCCACGACCACAGCGGCGCAGACAGCTGCAGGCTCTGGCGTGAAGGCTGTCGGTGAGGTCCCTACCCGACCTGTCAATCAATTTGGTGCGCGCGCTAGGCTTGCGGAGCTTCAAAATCTGGGAGGTGCACGACCACGCGCGAAACCAACGCGCTGGCCAAAGCGCGGGGGCGGGGACTATGCGATTGCGTCACTTTTCGCGCGCGCACCCTCGCGCCCTATGCGACGCGTCAACTATATCCTAGCTTTTAAGTGCCCTTGAGATAAAGGTGGGGGCGGTTTCTAAAGCTGCACCTCTTGGTATGAGGAGAGGACACTGGAGACGTCACATTTAATGTGCATCTTTGCACAGCCCTTTAAAAAGAGCCATCCGCCTCAAAATGAGACAACAACCTGCAGAAGAACAGCAGCAGGGCGAGGCTGACGCAGCAGATTCTGCAGCACTGAGCTGCTGCCTGCTGCAGGTTCATTAACCAGCAGAGACCGAGGCGGAAATGATATTTAATCCATTTAACACGTTAAAAATGCGAAGCATGGTGTCATATCCACCATGTCAAACTTCATAGATTACAACATAAAAACCAGAAACACTAAAAGGGAAAGATGCATTAGGTTTAGAATGGTTTTACAACCTGTTTCTATTTTTGCTTTAACACTTCTAACATGAGGCTTCCTACGGACTTGATCAAAACTTACACCAGAAATATCTATTTATTCTTCTACGCAGATTAGGAACGCTAACAAAATTTTTAAAAACAGGTTCAGGTAAAACAAACGAATTTCACTGAAAGAGCTGGAAAAAAAAAAAACTAAAGTGCCACAAAAGCCACATACTGTATCTGGGTTGAAAATGAGGAAACTTGCAACGTTTTCAACACATTTGGTCCCATTCTGGAATAAATAATGTCCTTAATGCATCGATAGCAGTTTTCTGGCCGATAACCGATTTCTAAAAAGTCTGACCTGCCGATACCGATTTTGTTTTATAAGTGATAATGTGAGGTGTTATAAGGTCACAATGCACCTTCAATTTTCCAATATTATTTTATTGTAAAACATACCCTTGAACAATATACTAGAAACAATACAAACTTGCTTTAAATGGCCATGAGGTAGTGCTCTGAAATATAAATGAAGTTCAGACAATTGTTGTTAAAACTAAATAAATCGGTTTCTCATGCAAGTATCGGCCAATTTCCGATTTCTTAAAATTAAGGAAATCGGGGCCGATAAATGTAAGTCACAAAAGCTGGCACATTTTTAGAATGCCAAGAAACTTTAAGTACCGGTAAATGTGTTTTGGTGAAATTTTATAGTTTTTTTTTTAGGGGTGCAGAAAAAAAAAGCGATTTTTTAAAATAATCTAGATTCTTAGTCCTGGCGATTCAGAATCGATTCTAAAAGCCCCAAAATCGATTTTTTTTTTTTTTAAACATTAAAACCCAAAAGATAAAGAAAATAAAACCATATCTCATAGTATATGAAAGAATACATAAAATGAAAGGTGGCAGAAAGAAGAAGAAATCTTATTTTATCTGCCCCTTTTTTCAAAAACAAAACAAGTTCAAACAATCAATTCAAACAATAATCTTCTATCCACATTATTCCTACGTCCCATGACGCTTTGCGCGAAATGTGCACACGACTTCCGGTTGCCTGGAAACACCGTTTGTTTACATGCGAGTAATACAGTTGAAGACAGTCCAAACTTTGTTGTTTTAGTTCATTAAAAATGTGGGAACACCACTCGTTTTCTTAAAAGAGGAGGGACGAATAAAAAGAAATTACCTGATCGCGCAGACATAATTTAAAAATAAATAAATAGCGAACGCGTTTGCTCCTGTCTCTCGGCTAAGGTTTGTTAGCAGCTATCTCGGCTAAAAGTCACGGTGTTCTGTAACACTGGTCGCGCCTGACATATATCATTTTAAGACATATCATCCAAAACTCTCATTAATATACCCTCCCTGAATAAAAAGATGTTACCTGATCGCGCTGACATAATTTAAAAATACATAAATAGCAACGCGTTTGCTCCTGTCTCTCGGCTAAGGTTTGTTAGCAGCTATCTCGGCTAAAAGTCACGGTGTTCTGTAACACTGGTCGCGCCTGACATATATCATTTTAAGACATATCATCCAAAACTCTCATTAATATACCCTCCCTGAATAAAAAGACGTTACCTGATCGCGCTGACATAATTTAAAAATACATAAATAGCAACGCGTTTGCTCCTGTCTCTCGGCTAACGTTTGTTAGCAGCTATCTCGGCTAAAAGTCACGGTGTTCTGTAACACTGGTCGCGCCTGACATATATCATTTTAAGACATATCATCCAAAACTCTCATTAATATACCCTCCCTGAATAAAAAGACGTTACCTGATCGCGCTGACATAATTTAAAAATACATAAATAGCAACGCGTTTGCTCCTGTCTCTCGGCTAACGTTTGTTAGCAGCTATCTCGGCTAAAAGTCACGGTGTTCTGTAACACCGGTCGCGCCTGACATATATCATTAAGACAGTAAATCATCCAAAACTCTCATTAATAAACCCTCCCTGAATAAAAATAAATTACAGATGTTACCTGATCGCGCAGACACAGCCATAGAGTAGGATGCAGGAACACTCTTTCTTTGTTTTGGGTCCGTGTTGAAAACACTGTTGTTTTAGCCAAAGATTTAGCTTGGTCCGGTTGTTGGTGCAGCCGCGAACAGCACAGCAGGTACCTGAACCCCGGTAGGACATTTCAGTAAACGTTCCGTTTAAACAAAAGCTGTGTTTGCTCCGATAAAATGAATGAAAATAACTTTCAAAAACACCCGCGATCCATACTCCGCCTATGGAATACAGGCACTTCCGGTGTCGGACAGGAAGTACAATGCACATTCGCTTCTACAGTGACACCCCAGGAATACTGTGGATAAGTAACAGAGCAAAAAGCTAACCTAATACTGGTTATTTAAGTTACAGAATTTAATGCATTCCTGTATTATTTGTTCCTATTTTTGGTATAAATATCAAACGATGCACAAAATTTGATACAATAAGGAACCTAAAATTATTGTTTTAAATAAATGTTCCATTTGTTTACATTGTTGTTTATTCTTTTCAGCTTGTCAGTTACAAAACTGAAACTAAATTTATGAAAATTTTAATAGAAAAATCGTTTCTGTATCGAAAAATCGATTTTGAATCGAATCGTGACACCAAAAATCGGAATCGAATCGATTCTCCAGACACAGAGAGATTCACACCCCTAGTTTTTTTTAGAGGTTAGACTAAAATTAAATACATTTTTTATTTGAGTTAGTTAGTCGAAGACTCCCCTCAGGCAGGAGGCTTCGGTCAATTGGGACCAGAACCTCCCGCCATAAAAAGTTTCTTCCCCTCTGCTGTCAGACTTTTGAACACTCATAACCATGTTACCTCATAACTTGCCTTGGTTGCTGTATTTTGTATTTTGATTGGGAATCACTGTATCACTGTATTTTGATTGCACCACTCTAATTGCGCTGTTTTTTAGTAGGTTTTGTTCACTGAATATTGTATTGATGTTTTATGTTTTTTGTTTCTATATTTTATGCACCGTTATGCCGAAGCAAATTCCTACTCTGTGAATCCTGTTCATTGACAACGGCAATAATAAACTGAATCTGAATCTAGTTCCTGCAGAAAATTGTTTGATTGCATATTTTACAGGTGATTTGGGGAAAATGGTAATTAAACAAGGTCCGCCGCATTCAGTTTCTGTTGAAGGTCAAACTATGAGTAAATAACTTTATGACAAATTCAATTCTGGTTCTTTATCCTGTTCATAATGAATCCAAATTCTAACTGTGTCCAACATAGACAAGAAAAGTGTTTAAAAGGCAAGAGAATCCCAACTTTGTCTCTTGTATTTACTAGATTGGTGAAGTTTGTTGTGCTCAGATATAAAGTGAACATGAACATGATGACTTTGGGCTGGCCCTGCATCATTATTGATCAGAAGAGGTTGGGAGCTGCTGGGGGTATTTATTCTTCCTCATAAACAACTCATTGATTATGACCAGTCCATCACACAAACCGTCCAAATGAGCAGGATTATGGACTGTGTGTGGTCCTGCAGCTGCTCTGTGCACATGTGGTTTAATCTCAGGACCTCACGTTTGAGGGGGATTATCACCAGATTCTGCAAAAAAGCATGAAGAACCCGCAGCTGAAGGTGAAAAACTCGTTTTTAATCTACTTACATGGTCCGGGTTCCGCTCGCTCCCAGTGCGTAAAGACATGTTTCTGTCCCCGAGTGCTGGTTCCGTGTGTTCAGCTGGTTTAATTCAAAAACAGAGTCCCACCAGGCAGCTCCTCTTCTCTCACACGAGCCTCATTGTCGGGGTCCCTGAAGGCAGCACGGATCACACTGATGATGCGTTTAAAATCCAAAATCTGGGCTTCATGGTCCAAAAATAACCAGAACCCTGGCAGAACCTTCGCCCCCCCAAAAAAAAATCTTTTTCCGGATGCTACCGCGTGACTTGAGCAAAACAGCGGCTGGATGAATAAAACCCCCGGTTTAATTCCAGCGGAATCACGCTCCGGGGATAAAACCGAAGTCAATATGAAAACCGAACCACAGAGGCCAGGACACCGCGGGGACACCTCCGCTGAGTCCGGGGGCTTGTTAGCTAGCTAAGCGGCTAATGAGGCATCTTTCGGGGCCAAAAAGCGCTTCGACGGGAGAACGGTTAGCTAAACGGGCCGGGGGGAGACGACACCCTGCGGGCTGCGTATCAAAGAAAGAGGAACCTCTCTCCGGTTCTTCCTCTCAGCTCAGTCCGCCCTTAGCGACCCTCATCGTGGCGGTGAGAAGAAGATCACCCCGGCTCGATCACGACCTCCCGGCACCACAAGCAGCATTTGTTGAGGAAGGAAGTGAAAATGAAAACGAGAGAGAAGCGGAATCTCCGAGCTCTCCTGCTGCCGAGAAACAGCGACCAGGGGGGGCGGGAGGGACGTCACCACGACGGAACAGCCAGCAGGGCGCGAGCAA
>JBBPBX010008148.1:39296-63279 GCA_038048925.1 Garcialebias charrua | reverse complement strand
TATATATATATATATTTATCATTCCACTATGTTCGTTTTTGCAAACAAAATGATAAATCAATTTAATTTTGCTTTAAAAGTGATTTTAAACTTTGCGCCGTGTTTATTCAAGGGAAATCCGATTACACGCAAATGCGACATCTGTGACGTAGTATCGGGCAGAGCCCTATGCTTGTCAGTGTGTCTGCATCTCACGTGCAGCTCGCGTTTTTTTACTTGAAAAATGCTGTTACGTTGTGTCGCATTTGGGTGTTCTAATATCATCAGTGAACAAGTGAACCTTTTCACTTTCCCAAAAGATGAAATACTTCGTCAAGAATGCAACAAAGCTGCACCTCTCTGAGCCCCCCTCCCCCCCCTCACCTGAAAGTAAGTCTCATACGGCTGCAGACCTAAATTAGATCCTACCGTTTCTTGTTACATCACCGAACTATTTTTTGCTTCCTCTGCTACATAGGAATGACTGTTCACAAAAACATTTAAAATCCCTTTTTTGAAGTATTCTGGGCTTAGAAGGTGAAAGTTTAATATCTCTGAAAGCCGCTATCACATAATGATCACTCAAAATGTCAGCAAATACACCTGTACCAGGGAATTTGTGAGGTGTACTGTTAGAAACAGGTCTAAGATGGAAGATTTTTCAGGACAGTTTTTGTTTGTTCTAGTGGGAGAGTCTATAAGTTGGGTTAGATTGAGTTATAGGTAACATTCCTTGAATTTATCACAGAGGGGGTCGACTTATCCCAGTCAACGTTGAAATCTCCTGCCAAAAAAAACGAATTGAATTTTAAATTTCCTAGGAATTCTGTCAGGGAGGACAAAGCCTCAGGTGTTGTGGAAGGGGGACGATTACAACCTACTACAGATAGGATCTGGCCTCCATTCAAAGTGATGTTTACAACTAAGGCCTCAAACTGGTTTGGGATTGTTTTTGCAGACACAATACTGGAAGCCAAAGAATCTCTGATGTAAATAGCAACTACCCCCCATTTTTGGCAGTCACAGCAATAGATATTAAATCCATTGATTACCAGATCATCATTCATAACAGATTTGTTGAGCCAAGTTTCAGAGATGAAGATCACATCTGCCCCAGAAGAACTGACCAGAATTTTAAAGGCATCAAGTTTTTTCAGAAGGCTACGAGCATTTACATGCAGGAAATGAAGACCTGGCTTGTTTTTAAAGTCATCTGGTGTACTGTAGTTAGTGGGGGGTCCAGGGCTGGGCTGAATCCCTGAGAGCAGTAACATTATTATTGGACATTTTCTTGAATTCGTTGTCACTGATGTGTAATTACAGGAGTTAATAGTGTGACAATTAGCCCCCATATATGAACCATGAGAAACATTAATGAAGACACTATCATTCAGAACTCAAAAACAGTGAAAGTTGCAGTGATGGGCAGACCCAGATGTGTTAACAAGATTCAGTGATTCCAGATAGTCTGAGATCTGAAAATAATGACAATAATATGAATGGTGAAGAAAAGTCTCAGACCAAAAAACGTCACAAATTAGATGGGCATGATCCAAGCCTGTTTCAGGTCAGCAGGGAACAACAGCGTGATCCGGAATAAAATTATTATCCAGGGCAGATGAAATCCGATGAAAACTCCGGCCGGACTTCTCACGAGCACCAAACAGTGCGGCTCCTCCGCGCTTCACTCCGCTCCTCACGTCACCCTGCTCGTTTGGTCCTCTGAAGCCCACAGCCCGAAAGGCCAACACCGGCAAAAAACGATGAGACTGACCGGGGATGATGAAGAAGTCACTGCTCCGGTTCTGCTCCAGCCCGGCTCCGAATGATCCTCAGCACGAGAGGCCACCTCCGGTTAAAAAATGGCGAGGCTGACCGGAGAGGCTGAGGTCGTCAGTCACCCGGTTCTGCTCCGGTCTGGTTTCGGCTGCACTTCAAAGCAGCCGCGCATCACCTCCATGTGAGCACAGCGGTTCCCACGGAGGTGGACTGTCCTTCGTTTTAAGGTAACGGGCCGCTCAGAGGCTGAGACCGGCTTTAATGTAGACAAAGTCCCCCACAGCCAACTCAGTCTGGTTCTGGTCCTGTGACACAGGTTCTGGGACACAGGTACACTTCCCCCACGCCACGAGGCCAATCCAATAAAAGGCAGCGGAAAGGTTAGCAAAATGCCTCCCTGCGATTCTTGTTGGAACCAGGTAGAACCACAGGTCCAGATGAGAAATTCCGTTGGGGTCCAGAGAGAGTGGGAAAAAAACACAGGGTCTTCGTGGGACTGCTCCACAGCATGAGGGTCACCTGCCAGGCAGGATGCATTCAGAATGACCAGTGGGGTGGAAGCAGCCCGTCCTGGGCTGAAAGATTTTTTTGGACGGTCCCGTCCGGCTTTCTGAGTCACTGAACACCGAATTCGGTTGGAAGATGGACCAACTTTAGTCCTGTTCGAAAAACGGGTCAGTTTGATAATAAAAAGACTACAGAGGAGCCGGGGGAGCAGTGTCCATCAGTTCGCCGGAACCGGAAGTGGATGAACATAGCAACATGAAACAGATCAGCAGCAACATGAAACAGATCAGCAGCAACATGAAACAGATCAGCAGCAACATGAAACAGATCAGCAGCAACATGAAACAGATCAGCAGCAACATGAAACAGATCAGCAGCAACATGAAACAGATCAGCAGCAACATGAAACAGATCAGCAGCAACATGAAACAGATCAGCAGCAACATGAAACAGATCAGCAGCAACATGAAACAGATCAGCAGCAACATGAAACAGATCAGCAGCAACATGAAACAGATCAGCAGCAACATGAAACAGATCAGCAGCAACATGAAACAGATCAGCAGCAACATGAAACAGATCAGCAGCAACATGAAACAGATCAGCAGCAACATGAAACAGATCAGCAGCAACATGAAACAGATCAGCAGCAACATGAAACAGATCAGCAGCAACATGAAACAGATCAGCAGCAACATGAAACAGATCAGCAGCAACATGAAACAGATCAGCAGCAACATGAAACAGATCAGCAGCAACATGAAACAGATCAGCAGCAACATGAAACAGATCAGCAGCAACATGAAACAGATCAGCAGCAACATGAAACAGATCAGCAGCAACATGAAACAGATCAGCAGCAACATGAAACAGATCAGCAGCAACATGAAACAGATCAGCAGCAACATGAAACAGATCAGCAGCAACATGAAACAGATCAGCAGCAACATGAAACAGATCAGCAGCAACATGAAACAGATCAGCAGCAACATGAAACAGATCAGCAGCAACATGAAACAGATCAGCAGCAACATGAAACAGATCAGCAGCAACATGAAACAGATCAGCAGCAACATGAAACAGATCAGCAGCAACATGAAACAGATCAGCAGCAACATGAAACAGATCAGCAGCAACATGAAACAGATCAGCAGCAACATGAAACAGATCAGCAGCAACATGAAACAGATCAGCAGCAACATGAAACAGATCAGCAGCAACATGAAACAGATCAGCAGCAACATGAAACAGATCAGCAGCAACATGAAACAGATCAGCAGCAACATGAAACAGATCAGCAGCAACATGAAACAGATCAGCAGCAACATGAAACAGATCAGCAGCAACATGAAACAGATCAGCAGCAACATGAAACAGATCAGCAGCAACATGAAACAGATCAGCAGCAACATGAAACAGATCAGCAGCAACATGAAACAGATCAGCAGCAACATGAAACAGATCAGCAGCAACATGAAACAGATCAGCAGCAACATGAAACAGATCAGCAGCAACATGAAACAGATCAGCAGCAACATGAAACAGATCAGCAGCAACATGAAACAGATCAGCAGCAACATGAAACAGATCAGCAGCAACATGAAACAGATCAGCAGCAACATGAAACAGATCAGCAGCAACATGAAACAGATCAGCAGCAACATGAAACAGATCAGCAGCAACATGAAACAGATCAGCAGCAACATGAAACAGATCAGCAGCAACATGAAACAGATCAGCAGCAACATGAAACAGATCAGCAGCAACATGAAACAGATCAGCAGCAACATGAAACAGATCAGCAGCAACATGAAACAGATCAGCAGCAACATGAAACAGATCAGCAGCAACATGAAACAGATCAGCAGCAACATGAAACAGATCAGCAGCAACATGAAACAGATCAGCAGCAACATGAAACAGATCAGCAGCAACATGAAACAGATCAGCAGCAACATGAAACAGATCAGCAGCAACATGAAACAGATCAGCAGCAACATGAAACAGATCAGCAGCAACATGAAACAGATCAGCAGCAACATGAAACAGATCAGCAGCAACATGAAACAGATCAGCAGCAACATGAAACAGATCAGCAGCAACATGAAACAGATCAGCAGCAACATGAAACAGATCAGCAGCAACATGAAACAGATCAGCAGCAACATGAAACAGATCAGCAGCAACATGAAACAGATCAGCAGCAACATGAAACAGATCAGCAGCAACATGAAACAGATCAGCAGCAACATGAAACAGATCAGCAGCAACATGAAACAGATCAGCAGCAACATGAAACAGATCAGCAGCAACATGATGTGATATTTCACAGTGATTATTCTGGTTATTTATTCATGAGTCTAACAGCCTCAGGGTAGAAGCTGTTCCTCAGTCTAGTGGTTCTACATTTGATGCTCCTCAACCTCCGTCCTGAGGGGAGTGGGGCAAAGAGTGAGTGTGCTGGGTGAGTGAGGTCTTTCATGATGCAGGTGGCTCTCTTCCTGCATCTGGAGGTGTAAATGTCTGTGATGGTGGGGAGACTGACTCCAACAGACTTCTGTGCAGCCTTCACCACTCTCTGTAGAGCTTTCCTCTCTTCAACTGTGCAGCCTCCATGCCACACGTTGATGCTGGAGCACAGGACGCTCTCCACTGCACACCTGTAGAACGAGGTGAGAACTGGGCTGCTCAGACCAGCTCGTCTCAGCCGTCTGAGGAAGTAGAGTCTCTGATGACCTTTCTTGATCAGGCTGGTGGTGTTGTTGCTCCAGCTGAGGTTATCATTCATGTGTACACCCAAGTATTTGTAGCTGGAGACCACTTCCACTGCAGACCCACCTATTTTCAGTGGGGCATGGGTGTGTTTGTTCCTTCTGAAGTCCACAATCATCTCCTTTGTCTTCTTCACATTCATGTGAAGATTATTCTCTTTGCACCAGCTCTCCAGGTGTTCCACCTCCTGTCTGTAGCTGGACTCATCATTGTTTGTAATGCATCTCAGATGTGAGCAGCTAGTTTTGTCTGTCAGCAGCAAACTGGTTGATCCACTGTGAGAAGGTGCTATTTATAAGACTGAGCTGAATACAGCACCTCAGACTGAAGAAGTCTTTCGGAGGAAAGATGAAACATTTCTACAATTTTTTTGTTTGTTTTGTTTTTTGAATGTCCTGAGGACCAGACTTACCTTTTTTTTTAGATACAGATAAATAATATTAATAATTTAATTTTTATGTGTGTGAATATTTCAGTTCAGTGCTGAGATAACTTCTGTTGGGACTTGTGGCTACAGTTAAAACTGAAATGAATTGAACCTGTCACGTCTACAACTCCCCTGAAAGCTGGCGGGCACCAAGCATTCCTCTGAGTCATGCTGACGCTTTAATCCTGGACAATAATCTCGCTCTATTGTGATTTTCTCAGGACAAACACATGGGAGAGTTTCACCTCTCAAAAGTCCGTTAATCACCGCAGTGACCCTGAAAAATGGCCCACCAACTCTCAGCTTGGTTTCTTTTCCTGCGTGATGTTTCTAATCCCATTCTGTGAGATTATAGCACATCCATCAGGGTTCAGATTAACCCAGTGATCTGAAGCCGTGATCCTCTCAGCCCACCACAGCTTTCTTTAGGAACCGTGTACTAATGAAAACTGGCATCACCAGAAGCCCGGCTCAATTTGGACTCTGGGTTCATCTGGAGCTGAGACTAATCCTTCTGGCCTACAAGAAACCAGCCGACGTGACAGCAGAGCTTTTTGCTTTCAGAGCAGCCCCTGAATTTCAGCTGACCTAACTCGACTTCTCACATCTCAAGCCAAGAGTCTTTTCTAATTCTGATTTCAAGTGTGACTAAAGTGGATCATGCCGTTCTGTCCAGGACCCAAATTATGAGTGAACAGCAGTGCATTGTGGGAAATAAAAGCATTGGCACAGCATCTTAAAACAGCTCAAGTGCTGGGGTTACTATAACAGAATGCTTCTCTTAATCTTTCAAAAGTCTCCGTGATCCAGTTTGTCTTCACACAGAATGACGTTTATCTCTTCACTGTCGTCTCTTTGAAGCTTGCCGGTCTTCAGTCGGTCCACGAAGCTCGTCTGTTTTCAGTCGGTCCATGAAGCTCGTCTGTTTTCAGTCGGTCCATGAAGCTCGTCTGTTTTCAGTTGTCCATGAAGCTCATCTGTCTTCAGTTGGTCCACAAAGCTTGTCTGTCTTCAGTTGGTCCACGGAGTTCACCTGTCTTCAGTCGGTCCACGGAGTTCACCTGTCTTCAGTTGGTCCAAGAAGCTTAACTGTCTTCAGTTGGTCCACGAAGCTGGCCTGTCTTCAGTCAGTCCACGAAGCTATCCTATCTTCAGTCGGTCCAAGAAGCTTGTCTGTCTTTAGTCGGTCCACGAAGTTCGCCTGTCTTCAGTCGGTCCACAAAGTTCGCCTGTCTTCAGTCGGTCCACAAAGTTCACCTGTCTTCAGTCGGTCCACAAAGTTCGCCTGTCTTCAGTCGGTCCACGAAGCTCGCCTGTCTTCAGTCGGTCCACGAAGCTATCCCATCTTCCGTTGGTCCACGATGCTTGCCTTTCTTCAGTTGGTTCACTAAGCTTACCTATCTTCAGTCGGTCTAAAAAGCTTGTCTGTCTTTAGTCGGTCCTTGAAGCTGTCTTTTCTTCAGTCGGTTATTGAAGCTTGTGTGTCTTCAGTCGGTCTACAAAGCTCACCTGTCTTCAGTCAGTCCACAAAGATCATCCGTCTTCAGTTGGTCCATGAAGCTGTCCTGTCTTTAGTAGGTCAACAAAATTCACCTGTCTTCTGTTGGTCCAAGAAGCTCACCTGTATTCAGTCGGTCCACGAAGCTCGCCTGTCTTCAGTTGGTTCACAAAGCTGTCCTATCTTCAGTCGGTTCTTGAAGCTCGCCTGTCTTGGTTCACGAAGCTTGCCTGTATTCAGTAGGTCCAAAAAGCTCGCCTGTCTTCAGTCGATCCACAAAGCTGTCCTATCTTCAGTTGGTCCACGAAGTTCACCTGTCTTCAGTCAGTCCACAAAGCTGGCCTGTCTTCAGTCAGTCCACGAAGCTGTCCTGTCTTCAGTCGGTCCACAAAACTAGCCTGTCTTCAGTAAGTTCAAAAAGCTTGCCTGTCTTTAGTCTGTCCTTGAAGCTTTCATGTATTCAGTCGGTTCATGAAGCTATCCCGTCTTCAGGCATTCCACGAAGCTCACCTGTTTTCAGTCAGCCCACAAAGTTCACCTGTCTTGAGTGAGTTCACGAAGCTGGCCTGTCTTCAGTCGGCCCACAAAGCTCACGTGTCTTCAGTTGGTCCACAAAGCTCACCTGTCTTCAGTCGGTCCACAAAGCTGGCCCGTCTTCAGTCGGTCCACAAAGCTTGCCTGTCTTATGTCGGTTCACAAAGCTGGCCGGTCTTCAGTCGGTCCACAAAGCTTGCGTGTCTTTAGTTGGTCCACAAAGCTGGCCTGTCTTCAGTAGTTCCATGAAGCTGGCCTGTCTTCAGTCAGTCCATGAAGCTGGCCTGTCTCCAATCAGTCCACAAAGCTGGCCTGTCTTCAGTTGGACCACAAAGCTGGCCTGTCTTCAGTCAGTCCACGAAACTCACCTGTCTTTAGTTAATCCATGAAGCTTGCCTGTCTTCAGTTGGTCCACACAGCTGGCCTGTCTTCATTCGCCCACGAAGCTTAAGTGTCTTCAGTCCGTCCACGTAGCTTGACTGTCCTCTGTCAGTCCACGAAGCTCACCTGTCCTCAGTCAGTCCATAAAACTGGCCTGTCTTCAGTCGGTCCATGAAGCTCGTCTGTCTTCAGTTGGTCCACAAAACTGGGCTGTTTTCAGTCAGTCCACGAAGCTTGCGTGTCTTCAGTCAGTTCATGAAGCTTGCCTGTCTTCTGTCAGTCCACAAAGCTCGCCTTTCTTCAGTCAGTCCACGAAGTTCACCTGTCTTCAGTCGGTCCACATCACTCGATCACAGCTTGAATGCTTCAAAGATGAGAAACACCCACCAGGTTCTGTCCTGACAGGTGTTCCAAACAAGACAGGTGCTGTGGATGCAGCAGAAGTTGTTGTTGTGATGAATGGAGCTGGTCCTGTTCCAGATGTCCATCGGGAACACTTCTGGACAGAGGAGGACCTGGGACCAGGGACTGCTGGGAACCCTCTGAAGGATCTAAATCTGTGCAGAAACCTCCAGGGTTTACTGTTTCCAAATGAAGTCAGCATCATGGATCCATAGGAAGAACTCCTTCATTTGCTGTCTTCTGGAGCCAACCGTCTCCTCGTTGCAGTCACACCAGGACCCTGGTGGTTTTAAATCCTCCAGGACCCCCAGATCACAGATACAGCAACACATGGAAACAACTGACACAGTGTAAAATAACTGTTGTAAATTTTAGAGTACCACAACTGTATTTACATAGTTTGTAATTTACAGTGCTATTATTGCACTTCATTTCATGGTATCATTGTTGTGTTTGACTATTACTTATATTACAATAATAATTACTGTATTTCTGTGATTTTTAATTTTCTGGACTGTAAAACCTTTGCCCTAAAGTTTACAGTGAACTGCTTGTAGCTGGATGCAAGTAGTTCACTGTAAAAAAAAAAAAAAAAAGAAGAAAAATATATGCAGTGTAAAACATCTATAATAAAGTATTACTGTAATTTACATTGCAGTATAACAGCTGCATTAAAATTTACAGCATCAGTACTTTATATTTAAAGCTTTGCTACTGTTTTTAAGTTAAGGTACAATTGCTTTATTTTACTTCACAGTATCAGAACTGTATTTATATTTACAGTAAAACAATTGTATTTAACAAAGTTCATGCTCAATCATCCAGGTATAAACTCCAACAATGCTCAGTCAGGTCATCTGGATGCTTTCTTTTTTGTGCTGAGACGTTTCGTCCTTCATTCAAAGTACTCCCTCAATCTGAGAAGCCACCAAACAAAACTGATTCACACAAACAACATACTGTACTCCCTGGTGAAAAAAAAACAGTTTGCTGTGCTGATATTACCTCTGGGGCCCGCCCTCTCCCCCGTCAACTTTTCTGAGACAGTCATTCATTCATTCAACCTTTATCGAAACTGTATATTTATGCCCTCTCCGGGTCGGGGAGGAGGTCCTGCCCCAAGTGGAGGAGTTTAAGTATCTCGGGGTCTTGTTCACGAATGAGGGAAAACTGGAGCGTGAGATCGATAGGCGGATAGGTGCAGCGTCCGCAGTGAAGCGGGCGCTGTACCGGTCTGTCGTGGTGAAGAGAGAGCTGAGTCAAAAGGCAAAGCTCTCAATTTACCGATCGATCTACGTTCCCACCCTCATCTATGGTCATGAGCTTTGGGTTGTGACCGAAAGAACAAGATCTCGGATACAAGCGGCTGAAATGAGTTTTCTCCGCAGGGTGTCTGGACTCTCCCTTAGAGATAGGGTGAGAAGCTCAGTCATCCGGGAGGGACTCGGAGTAGAGCCGCTGCTTCTCCACATCGAGAGGAGCCAGTTGAGGTGGCTCGGGCATCTGGTTAGGATGCCTCCTGTCAAAGTCAAAGTCAACTTTATTGTCAGATCTGCAATATGTACTGTACAGGACATACACAGGACCGAAATTGCGTTTCTCTCAGTCCCTCGGTGCAACAGTAAACATCTAAACATTGAAACACTGAAACATATAATAATAGACATAAGCATAAAATAGTAAAACTAACACTGTCCTGAGTTTTTTTTTTTTTTGCATAGCGGTGCAAGAGCATGAAAATCCACACCAACTCTAAAACTAAAACATTAAACATTTAATGAACATAATACTGTCCTGAGTTTTTGCATACTAGCACAAAAAAAAGAGTATAAAAAGTATAACTAAAATAAACTAAAGGTTTCTAGCATTGACATTTGCAAAGTGGCAAAGCAGCGTATGAGTCAATGTACACAGTATATGTATGAGGTAGTAGTTGATGTTGTTATAGAGGCAAAAAGTGGCATATGCAGTAAGGCACATTGGGCATCCCTAAATAAGACCGTTCAGAGCACACTGTATATGTACCAGCAGTGGTGTAGATATTAGAGTAGTGTAAATAAATGTAAACAGTAGTAATTACATGTAAGCAGTAGTAATAAAAGTAAACAGTATTAATAAATGTAAACAGAGAATGTAAACAGTATTATGATTATAGGCAGTGATGTAATACAGACATTAGTGCAAGTATGAGAAGTATGAGACGCCTCCCTGGTGAGGTGTTCCGGGCATGTCCCACCGGGAGGAGATCCAGAGGAAGACCCAGGACACGCTGGAGGGACTATGTTTCTCGGCTGGCCTGGGAACACCTTGGGATTCCCCCAGAGGAGCTGCTCCAAGTGGCTGGGGAGAGGGAAGTCTGGGCCTCCCTACTTAGGCTGCTACCCCCGCGACCCGACCCCGGATAAGAGGAAGAAAATGGATGGATGGATGGATGGATGGTATATTTACAGTATTAGAACTGTATTTTAATTTACAGTATAAAAACTTATTTATCATTACTGGATCAAACCTGCATTTATATTTATAGTATCAGAACTGTATATTTACAGATTCAGACCTGTATTAATATTTACAGTATAAGAACTGTAATTTAGTAATCATTGCTTTAAACTGTATTGTTCTTGTGAATTTGTTTACAAAAATATTACTGGATCCTGGATTAAAATGCATTCTGCTGTTTGTTTTTTTACTTTCCTTCAACAAAAAACTTGAGAATTCAGATTTATGAATCATATCCAACAATTGATAACACTCGTTGACAGATTCAACTATCTGGACGACCACGGGACGTTCAACCAAAAACCAGGACACTTCCTGTCTCCATCAATCAAATCCAGTGCTTCATGAGATATTTGACTGACAGACACAGCGTTGTGTTATTATTTGTAAATGGACTGAGTTTAAGCTGTTTGTCATGTTTTATTCATTTTAAAGTTGTTTTGTTCTCCGTCCTGCAGGCAGTAAACCTTCAGAAACACGAGACCTCTGTTAAGACACCGACGCTACACAACATTGGACAACGCTCGTTGGGTCCTTCCCTTTCTGCCAGTGAAAATGTGAAATATGTCCCAGCTTGTCCTGAACGCAGCATTCTTCCCTGCTTTCAATCAATGAGTGCAATCATGTTCAGATTCAGAAACAGAATTCAGTCTCCTGTTTGTCCTGTTCTCTATCATTTAATCGATATCTGAGTCGCACAAAACGAAACGCTGTAATTAACTTTGGAGAAATTATCTCCTCGGCTCAAGGACGTTAAAAGAGCAGAAAAACAAAAGGCTTTAATTTGTGCTGAAATGAGAGGTGTCCTCTTCTTATCTGCTGTCAGCTCACAGCTACAGGCTGCTGCAACATCACATGTCTCAACAAAGGACTCCTCGGCTGCTCATGATGGAGATGTTCAGCTCTGTAGTCTCACGTTGCTGCGCCCAGATATCAAATCTCAGGAACAGCTGAAATGAGAAAAAAGCCGAAGGGATTTCCTGAAATAGAACAAGGAAGAGTTGCAGGCAGTGAGCAGAGAGATCCTGAAACACAGACGATTAAAGGAACAGCTGTTCAATAGGAGCAGCCGACAGCTGAAGACGGAGGTTCAGCTGTTCAGAGTGCAGCCGACAGCTGAAGACGGAGGTTCAGCTGTTCAGAGTGCAGCCGACAGCCTAAAGCTGTGAGATGTTTGTCACATGTCTCTGTTTGCTCAACACGTTGTCAACGTGCACACTGTCTGTGTTTGTTCCTTTGTGTCATCTTTTCTCATTTCCTGTTGGTTTTCTCATCATGCAGTCAGCTCAAGCTCCTCCCACTCTCAGTTGATACTCATTGTCTTTCTCCAGGTGTTCATCATGGTGTCTTATTGGTGTCCCTTTGAGTCCAGCATCTCTGTGTGTCCACCTGGTCTATGAATTGTGCTTCCCACAGCCGTCATGCTCGATTTCCTCCATGTCTCCCTGATCAGTTGATTTTTAAGTTCTTGCTGCGACATCACATGTTTGACGAGTTTTGTTAAATAAATGGACATCTTTATTTGACCTCCCATGAAATAAATGGACATCTTTATTTGACCTCCCATGAAATAAATGGACATCTTTATTTGACCTCCCATGAAATAAATGGACATCTTTATTTGACCTCCCATGAAATAAATGGACATCTTTATTTGACCTCCCATGAAATAAATGGACATCTTTATTTGACCTCCCATGAAATAAATGGACATCTTTATTTGACCTCCCATGAAATAAATGGACATCTTTATTTGACCTCCCATGAAATAAATGGACATCTTTATTTGACCTCCCATTAAATAAATGGACATCTTTATTTGACCTCCCATTAAATAAATGGACATCTTTATTTGACCTCCCATGAAATAAATGGACATCTTTATTTGACCTCCCATTAAATAAATGGACATCTTTATTTGACCTCCCATTAAATAAATGGACATCTTTATTTGACCTCCCATTAAATAAATGGACATCTTTATTTGACCTCCCATTAAATAAATGGACATCTTTATTTGACCTCCCAGTGCCTCCATGTCTGTCGGCACTCTGCATTCAACACTACGCCGATGATACACACAAGTTGGAACGGTGAGCTGCACTCACACTTTAAACTTTCTGTCCACCTATGGACATGATGAGGACATGTCTGTTGTCTTCACTCAACATATGGACACGCTAAGGACACGTTTGTCTTCACTCCACCTATGGACATGATAAGGACACATTTGTCTTCACTCCACCTATGGACATGATAAGGACATGTCTGTTGCCTTCACTCAACATATGGACATGATGAGGACATGTCTGTTGCCTTCACTCAACATATGGACACGCTAAGGACACGTTTGTCTTCACTCCACCTATGGACATGATAAGGACACATTTGTCTTCACTCCACCTATGGACATGATAAGGACATGTCTGTTGCCTTCACTCAACATATGGACATGATGAGGACATGTCTGTTGCCTTCACTCAACATATGGACACGCTAAGGACACGTTTGTCTTCACTCCACCTATGGACACGATGAGGACATGTCTGATGTATTCACTCCACTTATGGACACGATGAGGACATGTCTGATGTATTCACTCAACATATGGACACAGTGAGGATGTGTCTGTTGTCTTAACACCACCTATGGACATGATGAGGACAGGTCTGTTGCCTTCACTCAACATATGGACACAGTGAGGATGTGTCTGTTGTCTTAACACCACCTATGGACATGATGAGGACAGGTCTGTTGCCTTCACTCAACATATGGACACAGTGAGGATGTGTCTGTTGTCTTAACACCACCTATGGACATGATAAGGACATGTCTGTTGCCTTCACTCAACATATGGACACAGTGAGGATGTGTCTGTTGTCTTAACACCACCTATGGACATGATGAGGATGTGTCTGTTGCCTTCACTCAACATATGGACACGATAAGGACACGTTTGTCTTCACTCCACCTATGGACATGATAAGGACATGTCTGTTGCCTTCACTCAACATATGGACACAGTGAGGATGTGTCTGTTGTCTTAACACCACCTATGGACATGATGAGGACAGGTCTGATGTCTTCTTATCTGGACAATGGCTGAGGGGGACTCTGGACTATGCCACAACCTTCCCTTAAAACTCAGTGCCTTCAACGGCCTTATATGTTTTATGTCTATTTATGCTGCTTTGCTGTGGGAGTGGTGGTGCAGAGGTTAAGAAGGTGAGCTTGTGATCAGAAGGTCGCTGGTTCAAGCCCCGGTACCGACAACATCAAAGATGTGGGTGGGATAAGTGAAGCGGTCACACCTGTCTCCACCCTCATCTGCCCCACTCTGGGCCCTTGAGCAAGGCCCCTAACCCACACCATCTGCTCCCCCGGGAACCCTAGATATCAGCTCTCTGCTCCACACAGAGGCTGTGGTAGCTCGGTGGTCTGTGGTTGTGTCAGGAAGGGCATGTGGCGTAAAAAAAACAATTGCCGAGTCTTTGTGCGACTAGTTTGCTGTGGTGACCCCTGATGAAGGGAGAAGACGAAGGAAGAACAAATAAGTTGCTTTGCTGTGGAAGATGTTTGTGATGCCTCAAACGTGCCCTGACTAGGACATGGTGTGAGAGATCTTTTTTATACCTTCTCTCTTCATGTTTTTTTCCCCTTTTCTCATCTAAGCCGAAAAGTATTCTGAAAAGGATAAGAGGCCGCGCTCCAGTAGCAGCAGCTATGTGCACTCTAAACATCTTTGAACGACTGTACAAACATAATTTTGTTGTATTTCTGTACAATTAAAATAACATGACCGACCTTCTCCTGAGATTCAGTTCATGGACAGATGTCCTGACATGTTACTTTAGGATTAATTCTCTGATATAATTCAGAATCCATTGTTTCATCAATGATGACAAGCCGTCCTGGCCCAGATGAAGAAAAACAGGCCCAAACCATGATTCATTCATTCAACCTTTATTTAGTCAGGTAAATCTTTTGAACCTCATGGGCTCATTTACGAAAGCGACCTGCTAAAACTAAAGAACAATGAACAGCAGTGATAGAATTTCATTAAACAATAAACAAACAAACAATAAACAATAGAAAACAAAAAGAGAGAAAAAAACAAAAGATTTTTTTTTTTTCTTTTTTTAACAAAGTATCAAAAAACTAGCAAAACATTATAAGGTAGACGTATAAAATCAAAGACAGGAACAAATCTGCATTGGTTTTTGCCAGGATTCCAACAGATTCTGAAAACCATTTAGAGAAGTCAAGGTCGAGAGCTTCAGATCTTTTTGTAAGATATTCCATGAAGCAGGAGCGGAGTAGGAGAAGGCCCTTTTTCCAAGTTCAGTCCTCACTGACGGAACACTGCAGGTAATCATGTCCTGAGAGCGCACGCTGTAGCTGCACTCACGCAAAGACATGTAGGAGGAGATGTATGAGGGCAGCAGACCAAGAAGTGATTTAAAGATGAAAATGTACCAGTGGAAGAGTCTGTGTAGTAATGATGTCCAGTTAACCAGTGAAGTTAATGATGTCCAGTTAACCAGTGAATACAGGGTGCAGTGGTGGGTACGATAATCACAACCAGTTATGAATCTTAGTGCACCATGATAGACAACATCCAACATCTGCAGGATGCACCATGATAGACAACATCCAACATCTGCAGGATGCACCATGATAGACAACATCCAACATCTGCAGGATGCACCATGATAGACAACATCCAACATCTGCAGGATGCACCATGATAGACAACATCCAACATCTGCAGGATGCACCATGATAGACAACATCCAACATCTGCAGGATGCACCATGATAGACAACATCCAACATCTGCAGGATGCACCATGATAGACAACATCCAACATCCGCAGGGTGCTTGTAGGAGCATTCATGTAGAGAATGTCACCGTAATCAATGGAGGGAAGGAAAGTCACAGATACAAGGCGTTTCCTAACATTCAGTGTTAGACATGATCTGTTTCTGAAAAAGAAACCCAGTTTAACTTTCAATTTCTTCACTAGGTTTTCCACGTGGAGTTTAAAAGAGAGATGTGAATCGATCAGGATACCCAGATATTTATATGAATCAACAAACTCAATAGGGACACCATTTGAAGATAAAATCAGAGGAGGATCTGCTGGAACCGCCTTCCTATTTGATACTACCACCATGATACTACCACCACCATGTTTCACAGATGGGATAAGGTTCTTGTGCAAGAATGATGTTGTCCTTTCTCTAAACAGAAAACTATTTAAAACTAAAATGTATATTTTGGTCTTTTCCGTCCACAGAACATTCTTCCAAGTCTTCTGGTTCATCCATGTGATCTTTAGAAAACTGCAGATGAGCACCATTTTTGGAGAGCAGTGGTTTCTCCTTCAATCCTGCCATGACCACCATTGAGTATGAGACAATGAGTATCATTACCAGGGAGGCTTAAGAGTGTGATCCCCCTATAGTTGGAACACACTCTACGGCCCCCCTTTTTTTTCATTCATTCAACCTTTATTAAACAGATAAGTCAGTAAATATCAGGCCACTGAATGCTAGGCCACTTACTAACGTCATACTCCCATTCAGTAACTGTACACGGATCAGGAAGCTGATGGCCATTGCTCAAAGTTAACTTATTAAAGTAAGCTTTGCGATCATTTACCGATAACCCGCTAGCGTAGCTTGATAATATACTACGAGCCGCCATACTGCTGTTGCCGCGGTGCGCGCGCAGCTACTTGATAACGTAGGCTGTAAATGGGTCTATAGAGCCTCGAAGACTCATTTACAATTGAGATCTGTTGGACAGACAATAAAAGTGGTGAAAAATAACACATAGGGTTTGGAGACAAAAAAATTCACAACACATTTTTGACCTCTGTTTGAAGGTCAAAAATGTGGTAATGAAAAATGTTTTGCACACAAGAACATAATGACGCCGACATAACACAAAGTTCAGGGAGGACTCAAAGGCAGTTGAGCAGCCAGCTCATAGATCTGTGCACACTCATGGGAGAGGGGGGCTGCCAAGGTCGGCCAGAGGCGAGAGTCCTGAAATAATGACAGAATGTTTATTCAGCTGTGCTCCTCTGAAAAGTCTGTGGAATTCCTCAGTAGCAGGATTGGGAGGGTGATGAGAGCATCCGGTTTAAAATATTTCTCAGGTGTGTTGAGATGAAACGGCCTATCAAGGCTAGTCGGGAAGCCGAATGTCAGATAACATAATTGTTTTGGGAACAGGCAGAACTTGAAAGACATCTACCTTCAGTCTGTGTCAGCCCACTCGCTTCCGAAAATGTCCAAATTAAAATTACCAAACAAATGGAACGTGCCTCAGAAATCCCCAAGATGTAATCCATTCAACAAAAAGTCTGGTTTCTCGAGACATGAACCAAGCCATCATGTAAGGCAGCACGGTGGCACAACTGGTAGAGCTGCTGCCTCTCAGCGAGCAGGTCCCCGGTTCAAATCCCGGTCCGGGGGCCTTTCTGGGTGGAGTTTGCATGTTCTCTCCGTGCATGCGTGGGTTTTCTCCGGGTGCTCCGGTTTCCTCCCACAGTCCAAAAACATGCATGTTAGGCTGATTGGTAACTCTAAATTGACCCTGGGTGTGAGTGAGACAGGTCCCTCTTGTAAATGAGTTCCCGTGGCTCAACGAGGCTAGCCTGTATAAATAAAGGTTGAATGAATGAATGAAAAAAAAAGGCAGGCAGCCTGACCAGGTCCCAATTAGCCACGTTCCTTTTTTTCATTCATTCATTCAACCTTTATTTATACAGGCTAGCCTCGTTGAGTCACGGGGACTCATTTACAAGAGGGACCTGTGTCACTCACACCAAACAACCATCCACTCTCACACTCACACCTTTTATGTAGATAGACCAGGAACCAGCCAAATCCAAAAAGTAGGAACCAGTTATCATAAATCCAATTAAATATGCCAACAGGGCAAATCATCTCGCCTACAGTCTGTCTCCTTGTTGAAGAAATGTTATCAGTTGTGTTGAGGGACCAACTGACCAAATTGAAGTCCATAGTTATGATTCAGAAGATTTTGTAGAAGAGAGGCTCTCAGACAGTTTCACAGACAAGACAAAGCAAAAGCAAAGCGGAGACCGAGAGGAGACGTCCGCCCTTGAGAAGAGCAAGTGTTGAATGTTGAATAGGGGAACTACCACCCCAGTCTGCCAATCCAGGGGAACTGCCCCCGATGTCCACGCAATATTGCAGAGTCACATAAACAAACACAACCCCACAACATCCAGAGCCCTAAGGAACTCCGGGCGAATCTCATCAACCCCTGGTGCCCTGCCACCGCGGAGCTTTTTAACCACCTTAGTGACCTCAGCTCCAGAGATTGGAGAGCCCGACCCAAAGTCCCCAGGCTCCGCTTCCTCAGCTGAAGACGTGCCAGTAGGATTGAGGAGGTCTTCAAAGTATTCTGCCCACCGACTCACAACATCCCGAGTTGAGGTCAACACATGAAAAAAATATGAAATTCATTCAACCTTTATTTAGACAGGTTAATCCTATTGAGCCTCGAAGACTCATTTACAAGAGAGACCTGGTTTCAACAAAGAATGATGACAACAGCGACAATAGTAGCCTGGCCCTCGCCATTCCTGCACAGCTCCGCTCAATTCTCATTTCCCTTCACTGCACAGTCTGGGACTTCTCCCATAGACAAGGATTTCTCAGGTAGATTTTTGACCGGACTAATCAGAGAACAGAAGGGGCGGAGTTTTTGGCTCCTAACCCACGCCCCCATCTGTCCCAGCGCGCAGCCAGCGAGCATTCGCATGTTCTCATTCAAAGCGATGCAAAGCGATGCAGGACTGTTTTATATGTGACACAAATGTATTAATTTCCCCTTCTTAATCCCTTATCTGGAGTTTTCTTTTGTTTTTTTTTGCCAAAAGTCAAGTGATCGCTCCCTCCTCCTCCCCCTCCGCTGAGTGCAATGATGAGGAAATGCCTCAGGTTGTCACGAGAGAATTAAACTAGGGTTTTACGTTGCTGCCCGAGTCCCTGCAGATTTTCTGGTCTTCTGGTGTGCTGGACCAGAGCTCCATGGTTTTATTTTATTTTTTAGAACGTTTTATTAACATATAAACACAGAATATGCAGCGGCAGCGAGAGAAAATGCAGCAGGAGGCGGAGCTGATGTCAACTTCACCAGAGCATGGGAAGCAGACCATATATGGCTCTGAGGGGGAGGGAGCAGAATGCTTTTCCCTGTTCAAAAATTTTCTAAGATCCAATGGTTTTGTTCCTCAGCAGAGGCCACGCCTCCAGCAAGAATCGGTTCTCTATGGAGAAAGTCCAGACCCTAGTACGAAGCGAAGTGAAGAACAAGGGTCTGGTTTTAACCAGGCTACGACAATAGAGGCATACAATTTTTTATTTAACAAGTTTAAAAAAAAGAGTCAAAGTAGCAAAACAGATAGATTATAAATGGTAAATGGTAAATGGAGCTTACTTATATAGCGCTTTCCAGCCCCCTATGAGGGGCCCCAAAGCGCTTCACAGTACCAGCCATCCACCCATTCATATACACATTCATACACCGGTAGTGGTAGACTGCCATGCAAGGTGCTGCCAGTCCTACCGGGAGCAACTCGGGATAAAGTGTCTTGCCCAGGGACACAACGAGGTATGCAGTGACCGGGGATCGAACCTGGGACCTTCCGGTCCTGAGCCGGCTGCTGCCTCTACACCATCTCGGCTCATAAGGCAGATGTAGAAAACTAAAAACAGGAACATGTCTGCATTGGTTCTTGCCTGGAGTCCAACAGATTCTTAAAGCCATTGAGAGGTCAAGGTTGAGATCTTCAGATCTTTTTGTAAGATATTCCATGAAGCAGGAGTAGAGTAGGAGAAGGCCCTTTTTCCAAGTTCAGTCCTCACTGAAGGAACACTGCAGGTAATCATGTCCTGGATTGTTTTAGCAGACACAAGACTGGAAACCAGAGAATCTCTGATGTAAATATCGACTCCACACACCCCTTTTTTGACAATCACAGAGATAGATATTTAATCCATTGATTACCAGATCAATATTCAGAACACATTGGGCCAAGTTTCAGCGATGATGATTACATCTGCCCCAGAAGAACTGACTAGAATTTTCAAGGCATCAAGTTTTTTCAGAAGGCTACGAGCATTTACATGCAGGAAATGAAGACCTGACATGTTTTTAAACTCATCTGGTGTACTGTAGTTAGTGGGGGGTCCAGGGTTGGCCTGAATCCCTGAGAGCAGTAACAACACATTATCAGACATTGTCTTCTCTTTTTTGTCACTGATGTGTAATTATAGGAGTTAATAGTGTGACATTTAGCCCCCATAATTGAACCATGAGAAACATTAATGAAGAGACGATCATGCAGAACTCAATAACAGTGAAAGTTGCAGTGATGGGCAGATCCAGATGTGTTAACAAGATTCAGTGATTCCAGATAGTCTGAGATCTGAAAATAATGACAATAATATGAATGGTGCAGAAAAGTCTCAGACCATAAAGCGTCACAAATTAAATGGGCAAACAAATCCGACGAGGAGGTCCAACTGCAGTTTGAGTTGGGCTGAGGGGGGATCCAGCCCCCCTGTGAAGATGAATGGATGTGCCCATGGGAAAGTGAAGCTGGGTCCAGAATCAACAGGTAGAAACAGATAATTTGCAGCAAATAGCCGAGTGAGCTGCCAGAAAATCCTCCTGAAATGAAAGGCATGGTCCTAGCCTGTTTCAGGTCAGCAGGGAACAACAGCGTGATCCGGAAATAAGTAATAACTAGTTAAAAGTATCTAAAAAAGTTAAGTCTGGTCCTCTGGACATTAATTTTTTTTTGACATTTTCTAATGTCCAGAGGACCAGACTTAAGTTTTTTTTTTAGATTTTTCTACCTGGATTATTGAGCTTTCATCAGTATAGTTAAAAGTATCTTAAGTCGAATCCAGTTCAAAATTCTCATGTATGTCTACAAATCGCTGAACAGTCTCGCCCCCGCCTATCTCTCGGATCTGATTCACCCATATGTCCCTCCACGTGCTTTGAGGTCAGAGGATCAGGTACTCTTAATAGTTCCAGAAACTCGCCTTAAGCGCAGGGGTGACAGGGCGTTCTCTGTAGCAGGACCAAGACTCTGGAATGAGTTACCTCTGCTCGTCAGACAGGCCCCCTCCCTCTCAGTTTTCAAATCCCGTTAAAAGACTC
Source organism: Garcialebias charrua (assembly GCA_038048925.1). NCBI lineage: Eukaryota > Metazoa > Chordata > Actinopteri > Cyprinodontiformes > Rivulidae > Garcialebias > Garcialebias charrua. The sequence continues at coordinate 42,286 of JBBPBX010008148.1, read as the reverse complement.
ATTACTATTCTGTTGCTTTCAACACCAGATGATCTGTGTTTGGTCATTTTATTTATGATCTGCAATGTTTTTATGTCTTTTGTGTTGTACTTCATTGTGTGTGTTAACTGTTGTTTGTTTGTTTGTCCAGCACTTTGGTTTGGCCTTGTTCCTGTTTAAAGTGCTTTATAAATAAAATGGTATGGTATGGTATGGTAAGTCAATGAACTGACAGGATGCTTCATAAAAACAGGTCAATGAAAGGTTTTCATTAGTGTCTCGGGGTTTTGTTCATGAGTGAGGGAAGAATGGAGCGTGAGATTGACAGATGGATTGAGTCAGAGTCAGAGAGTCTTTATTGTCATTTGCACCACATGTGGTACATGTGATGAAAACAATATTATGTACACAGGGTCCCAGTTACATCCAACAACATGCAAGAGAAAAACAGTAATAACACCTAGGATTAACTAAGAAAAACATCAACTAGTAATACACTAAGCCCTAATGTAGTAGAAAAACATCATTACAAACAGCAGCACGATTGGTGCAGCATCTGCAGTATTGCAGACTCTGTACTGGTCCATTGTGGTGAAGAGGGAGCTGAGCTGTAAGGTAAAGCTCTCTGTTTACTGGTTGATCTACGTTCCTACCCTCACTTATGGTCATGAACTCTGGGTAGAGACAGAAAGAATGAGATGGATACAGACAGTTGAGATGAGTTTCCTCTGCAGGGTAGCTGGACTCTCCCTTAGAGACAGGCTGAGAAGTTCAGTTATCAGGAGAGACTCCAGTAGAGCCGCTGCTCCTCCACATCCAGAGGAGACTGTTGAGGTGCTTCAGGCATCTGGCAAGGATGCCCCTTGGACATCTCCATCTGGGCTTCTCCCTTGTGCTTTGGGCATGTCCGACTGGGAGGAGACCCTGGAGAAGACCCAGGTCAACTGAGAGACTATGTCTCTAACCTTGGAGTCCCCCCAGAAGAGCTGGAAGAGGTGGCTGTGGAAAGAGAGGTCTGGGTCTCCCTGCTAAAGCTGCTGGCCCCGCAACCTGACGTCAGAAGAGGAAGATGATGGATGGATGGATGGTTGGATGGATGGATGGATGGATGGATGGATGGTTGGATGGTTGGATGGATGGATGGTTGGATGGATGGATGGATGGATGGATTTTGCAGAGTTTGTACTCCCTGACATCTCAGACGTGGACACTGGAGGCCTGTCATCACTGCATTCATTCACAGATCCTCTTCTGAATTCTTTAGTGCACTAACGAGCAACATGAGTGGAAACCTATGTATTCAATAGTAAAACTTGATTTTCTGAGTTTCCAGCTGGTGTGATTTATGAAAGATAGGCACAAGATAAGATCGAGGCCTCGTCTTTTAAACTGGATTAACTTGTCCTCCTCCACCATTATCCAACATTCCCAGACTGTTAAAGGAAGCTTCAATATATTCAAAACAGTGCAGCCAGGATTTTGTTGAGAGCTCGTAAATTTGAACATATTACACCCATTCTCCATAACCTCCACTGGCTTCCTGTCACCTACAGAATTCAGTACAAAACTGCTCTCATTACCCATCAATGTTTAAACAGAATTTAGCACCAGATTATCTAAAGGACATTCTTGCACCATATTCATCCACCCGGTCTCTACGATCACAGAACAGTAATCTACTTCACCTTCCTTGAACCAAATTAAGGACCATGGGAGACCGGGCATTCTGTGTGGCTGCCCCCCGCCTATGGAACTCCCTCCCTGACTATCTGAGAGCTCCACAGTCACTGGTTGACTTTAAAAAAGGCTTAAAGACCTTTCTTTTTAAGAAAGCCTACTCTGCCTCCACATGATTTTATCACTGATTTTAGTTGATTTTATCATTGATTTTAGTTGATTTATCACTTATTTTTGTTATTTCATCATGATTTTATCACTTATTTTTTAATTTATCATTGATTTTAGTTGATTTGTTTCAATGATTTTAGTTGCACCTTGCACTTTGAGATTTTTGTTAATGAAAAGTGCGTTACAAATTAAATTCATTATTATTACTGTATTATTATTGAGACCTCTGTTAGAAAGGAACGGCCACTTCACTTTGTGCCTGCTGTTTGTAATCTCCTCACATTCCTGGAGCTAATCTTTGGCTATCTTGTTTCAGATTTTCTATGGTGGCTCCTGTCACGCAGCTGCAGTTTGTTTTAAAAAAGCAGCCGTATGGAACGTCAATAAAAGGAGCCATCATGCGTGTCATTCTCCGCTCTGTAATAAAATCCACGTTGGCACGAGGTCTTGAAGCTGTTTGACACCGGGCCTTATCGAATGTGGAATAGCAGGCTGAGCGTGTGCGAGTGTTGACGGAAAGATGAGAACATGTCAGCACGACGCTCGCTCCACAGGCTTCAGATGGTTCAGGCTCGGCGTGTGCGAGTGTTGACGGAAAGATGAGAACATGTCAGCACGACGCTCGCTCCACAGGCTTCAGATGGTTCAGGCTCGGCGTGTTCCAGAGGCCTCCCCGTCACAGGGTCACAGCTGCAATCCTCTCACAGATCCATTTCCTGTGCGTTCTCTCGCATGACAACGCGTGGACTCAAAAGCTCCTCACGGGTCAGTGGATGAGAGGCTTAATCTAGTTTCAAGGTAACAGTGAAGTGTGAGAGGTATAATCACTCGTACTTCAGAATCAAACCTGAACATAACTCACAGAAACGTTTAAACGGGTCATAGAAAGTTAAACTTCACATGTCTGAACAGGCATTTTGATATTTTTTTATAGTTTCTACGCAATTGCAGTTATGGTTTTTGGAGACTTTATCACATGTTCATCTGAAGTGTGATAGAGTGACAATTTCTCATTTTTAAGCCAACAAAATCGTCCAAAGATTTTTGCAAACAAACTTCACATCACCCCTTGACCCTTGTCCACCCCTTGTCTTGAACCACTTTGGACATGTCTGCCTGCCTGGGAGGAGTCGACGAGGGACAAAACACCCAGAAACCATCTT
>JBBPBX010008148.1:0-35098 GCA_038048925.1 Garcialebias charrua | reverse complement strand
AGAAAAGGAAGTTTATCTGGGGAATAAGTTCAACCAGAACATGGCACACTCTCCGGGCGACATCAGCTAAAAGCAGGTCCGCTTTAGTAAACAATCAGCAACTCATTACCTTGTGACGACGGTCCTTCTGGTAAAGAGAGGGTTTCCAGACGTGGACGGAAAAGGTTTGTTTGTCCGGTTATGTCCAAACCGGTCTCCATCGTGTTTACACATTCAGCGTACCCGTGTCTGCGTCAAATCGGACCAGAGTAGTGGCAAGTAGTTCCGGTTCGGTTTCCAAAATAAAATATTCCTCAAAAGGAATTTTTATTAAGAACTTGGAGCTTTTAAGCTCGAATCGGATTTACAGCGAGCGTGCTGTGAATCCTGACTGAGGGCCAGATTTGGCTCATGGTCAAAGTCCCACAGCTTGGGGGAAAGTTTCATTTCATCTCAACTTCCCAGCAGAACCGAAAGTTCAAAGAAGTTAGAGCTTTTATAGAGAACTTGACCTACTGTGACTCACTCCTTCCTTATTGGTTAGCAACCAGGAAGTAGGAGGAGATTAGGCGAGGTCAGAGAGATTATTATAAGTCAAGGAGAGAAAGTTGTTTAGAAAAAGTGTTTAGAAGGGAACAGGAGACAGGCGCCAGCTTTATGATTTAAACTGATTAAACTGTCTATAACACTTTTAAACAAATGCTGAAAAGTACATGTTGACTTGTCCTTGGCTTGGACAGTCTTTGATTATCAAAATATTGAACAATAACAATGATCATACAATAAACACAAGGTTATTCTGTTGATATATTTGAATTAGAACAAATTAAAGAGTCTCTTGGTGATTTAATTTGTGTCCTGGATTCAAATTAATGGAATAAACAGTGTTCATTGTCTTCTCTTGAAGGTTTTCAAGAAAAGGTGTCTCACTGACATTTTCAGAGAAATTAGATGTCCACTGGGAGTTTTCAGAGACCAAGGCCACTACATAAACACCACTCAAAATGCTGCCATCTTCTCTGGGGCTAAGATGATCGGAAGGTCGATGGTTCAACTCCCCAGACCGACATCAGAAATGTGGTTGGAGAAGGATAAGTACCCACAGCTGTCTCCACAGTCATTTGCTCCACTCTGGGCCCTTGAGCAAGGCCCTTAACTCCCATCATCTGCTCCCCCTGGCACCTTAGAAGGCAGTTCTCTGCTCCACACAGAGGGCTGTGGTAGCTCAGTGGTCTGTGGTTGCATCAGGAAGGGCATCCCGTGTTAAAACGATTGCCAGATCTTGGTGCGATTTAGTTTGCTGTGGTGACCATTGAGGAAGAGCGCAGCCAAAAAAAACAAAAAACTCATCCTCCATACTAGACTCATGTTGGTGCTGTTTTTGTTCAGCGTATTGTTTTTGCACATTAGTGTTTAGCATATTACATAGTTCATATCTTAGATCTTATTACTGATTTTCTTTTACAATTTATACTTTTGTTGGATGTAACTATATCCTGTGTACACAGTATCATTCCACTACATGTACCACATGCAATGCGAATGACAATAAAGAGCCTTGACCTTGATACTATAGATGAGAGGTCAGTGCACAGTTCAAAAGCTTGCCTCTCTGATGGTATGGGGGTGCATTAGTGCATCCGGGCCTAGAAAATCCAGCCCGGCCCAGCCCAAACTTGTAGTTTTTTTTTTCCAGAGCCCAACCCAGACCCGATGGATTAACTGTAATTACAGGCATGTACCCAAACAAAAAAACAAAACAAACAAACAAAAAAACAACTTTTACTGCATTTGTAAGCAAATCAGTTTAACATATTTTAAAACCATATTTCAAAGAAAAGAAGATAAAAGATTTGTTGTTTCACCAAATGTATGAAAAACATGAAGCCTAAAAAAAAAAAAAAAAACTATAAATATAGGCCGCTGATCAGCTGATCCATCTGAGATTAACGGGACTTTTTTTTACCACTTTCAACCAGTCAGTCGGACCTGCCTCCTCCTCCTCAAGCAGATTAACACAGTTTTATATTGTGCATTCTTATTTAGTTTTCTTTGTGCTGTATGCTTCATAAAACCGCACCAGACCAACATGGCCCGCCCATCCAGAACATTATTTTGGCCCGGGCTAGAAATGACAGCTCTACTATGGCACGAGCAGCTTCCACATCTGGAAAGACAGAAAAGTATGCAGGTTTTAGTACAAAATCCACTCCCAGCATGCTTTTTAATTTTTTTTCAAGGAAACACTACTCACCAGTTGAAAACATTTGATTCAACTTAAAATGCATTCAATTTGCATTTGCTTCCTGTTTTTATTTTAAATTTTCACAAAGTCGCCACTGTTTTGGAATCAGCGTTGTACGATACCTTTTCACCAAGGCGGTGACCTTTCTCTTGCAAGTCTTTAAGCCTCATTTTTCCTCTCACAGATCTGACCCAACAAGTAATTACACGCTACTTGGTGGTAATTAGCTGCTAGCCAAGCTTCACAGGCTCCGTCTCTATACACAGAGGAACTTGTATCATTGACACCAACCCAGGCTGCATGTTGTTAGCAGCACGTAGCGCCATCATGTCAGATTACAGTAGTTGCGAGTCAGCACAGATGTGTAATTAAGGAAAACTGCAGCAGCTGAGCGGACACTTGAAGCAATATCCCTGAGAGGATCACAGCCTGTGGATTGAGGCATTGTCACAATGAACACACTGCTCGCAAAGTGGTTCATGTGGGGACACGATTGTTGTTTATAAAGACACAAGAGGGAACGTAAGTATGTAACTGCAGAGTCTGAAGAAAATATATTAAAAATACATTTGCACACTACAATAAAAATATCTCAGAGGCATTATTATTGCTTAATGTTTTGCTGAGGGATTTTTTTTTTTTTTACAGATTTATTCATTTTAAAATACAACACAAAACAATCCCATACATGAGACTATACAATATAAAAATAAAATGAAGGGTAGCAGAATGAAGAAAAAATCTTATTATATGCCCCCTTTTTCAAACAATCAATTCAAACAAAAAACATCAACAAGTAACGGAACAAAAAAAGAACAACATAATTATCGAACTACAATACAACACACGCTATACTATTTCATATATTTTTTTTGCAATAATTTGGTTTTGATCATTTTCTTAAATGTAAACATTGATTTTGCTTTTTTAAATTTCAGTCTCCAAACCGTTCCATAATCCAATTCCCTGGATTGAGGTTGACCGACCCATCAAACTGAAAGTTATGCACCATAAGTCATGTTCACTGAAGGAAGGGAACGAGGTGCAACATATTTGCTATGGGAATTGCGCCCCCGTGCAATTACCTGAAGGAATACAATCACGCCTTTACGGCTAGGGCGTCAACGTCGCGCCAGAGGCCCCGCCCTCTGGGTATTTAAGCGACTGACGCCCATCCATCTTTCTCCAAAATTGCACTTCACCGAGCTTTCAGCATTGAAAAGGGCCAGATATGTTGCACCTCGTTCCCTTCCTTCAGGGAACATGAGTTATGGTGCATAACTTTCAGTTCCCTTTCAGTCAAGTTCTCTCGGTGCAACATACTTGCTATGGGAACGTAATTCATTCACGCCCTTGAAATGCTCAGTAAAATGCATGCTAGTGTGAACGTCTGCCCTTGACCAGCAGGCATCTCAAGGCTACTTTCTACTGTGTGTTAGAAAGAACAGCCTGAGTGACATCACACGCAGTAACATCCAAACTGTAATGCTTTGCAAAAGTGTTTAATGAGTTCCAGTTTGCAGTAGCACAAATGTCTGCAACTGGTACACCCTTGAACAGTGACCACAAAGTGGCCAAGCCCCTAGTCGAGTGAGTACGCCCTTTTAATGGCCTCAGTCACCCAATGTGAAAGGCGTTGTTTTGATAGGGCCTTTCCGGTAGCAGGTGCTGCAAAGCACACAAACAGTTTATTTGTTTTTCTCCATCCGGTTGTTCTCTGCATGTAAGTGCGTAAAGCTCTCACGGGGCAGAGAGCCTTCAGCCTTTCCTGTTCCTGAGTGAGGACAGGAGCAGGTGGGAAGGAGGAGAGATCAAAGTCTAGACTCCTATGGTTCAAAGTCAAGACCTTGGGGATGTATGCGGGATTAGGCCTTAGGGTGACCTTTGACCCGTCAGGGGCGAATCTGGTACACATTGGATGTACAGACAATGCATGGAGGTCACCTACGCATTTCACTGAGCAAAGTGCCGAGAGTAGAGCGGTTTTATAAGATAAGTCTATCTTAACCTCGCTCAGTCGCTCAAATGGAGGATCACAGAGAGCCCCCAAGACCAGGCTAAGATCCCAACCAGGGGTCAGGATCCTGCTGGGTGGTTTTGTCCTAAGCACGCCCTTCATAAACCTTATTATGATTGGATGCGCACCAGGTGTCCTGTGTCCCCAGCCTTCGTGACTGACTGAAATAGCTGATAGGAAAACTTTAATCGTTGAGAAAGAACTACCTTTTTCCAATAAGTCCTGAAGGAAAGTCAGGAGCTGAGCCAGGTCGCATGAGTAAGAAAGAATATTTCTTTCTCTGCACCAAGCTTCAAAAATACGCCACTTCTGTATGTAGAGAGACTGTGTTGACATAGCACGAGCATTTTGTGTGGTTTTTACCACATTTTCCAGCAGGCCTGATGCCATCAGCTTGTTCTTTTCTGCCAACAAGCTGAAATTTTTAAAAGTTCTCGGCCTATGCTGCAAGACTACTTCTTCTGATGACATAGTTTGACCTTGAAGAAGAGCAGTTGGTGTATCCAGTTCCTCTCCAGGGGCCCTGGAAGCCGTGACCCCTTGGAGGTCAACCAAGTTTGGGAGAAGGCCTTTTTGTTGATGTGCTACCAGGCTGCTCTGATCGAGAGTGATCGAGGGCAGATGCAACCTGTCATCTTTATTAGACAGAAGTGGAGCAGAATGTCTGTTTTCTCTCTCCTTGTTTTGGGTCATGGGACTGAGAAGCTGCGAGTTTTGTAAACGAGCAGATCTTCTGACCCTAATCTGTTTCCTGGATGGGTCCAGTTTACTGGTCCTTGGCCTTAACAGAGCGTTGGAACCAGACAAACCGGCCAGGGTCTGTGTTTCACCCGTTGGGGGGGGGATATTGTTTAAGAGCAAAGCTGAACCAGCACAGTGAGAAAGGTCACGTGCTACGGGATCACTGCTTGGACATTGCGTGTCACTCATTAATAATAAAGGGACAGCTGCAATGTGAGAACATGGAGATGATTCTTTGTGTTTGGCAGACTTTAAATTGTTTTGTGATAGAGAGCCCAGTTCCCTTCTAACAACAGGAAGAGGAATCTGATTCAGCTCTGATTTGTTTACACACACAGCAGCCTGAACACAATTGCTTTTGTGAACGTGTGAAGCTCGTGGTTGCCTGTGGGCATCTGACATGGCTCCCCGTCGTTAGATTCTGTCGGTGCGTCTCCCTGAGGCACGGACATGTCACGTGTTTGCTTGGTTAGTGTATTGGTCGCCCCAACGTTCACAGTGGAGCGGGAGCTGGAGCACGTGACCCTCTCACCTGTCTCCATGAGGGGTGGGAGGCCTGCTTGCAGACGCCTCTGTGCCTGTCCTTTACAGACGGAGCAGAGGCACCCTGCCGGGGTTCATTGATTAGGCTAACACCCCGTGAGCCGTGAGGGAGGGGGGGGAACGGCCCCTCCCTTTATGATGGCTGGCAGGCCAGAGGGACCTGTTCTGCTGAAGTTACTTGTATTTTGTTGTTGTTGTTTTGTTGTTGTTGTTTTTTGAGTCAATAAAACAGAGGGGCTGTTTTTTAGCTTTATTTGTGCTTAAGTGAAACAACATGTTTGATTTTATGTCACTCACAGCAGGAAAAACACGATTTGTGCATGCAACAGAGTTACCAGCTTTTTGTACCGTGCTACAAATAAAGTCTGGACGTGAAAGGATCATTCCCCGTACCGCTTGGGTGGATGACCGTGTAAAGTCAAGACGTGAACCTGGTTCATCAGGCACGCTTTTGTCTGTCGTCCCGGTTCACCGAGGAGGCCCTGTGTCTGACCGCCTGGCGGGGAACAAACCTGTTTTTGCTCCATGCGTGTTTGGTGCGAGGTGGACCCGGCGGTGGTCTCTGCCAATGCTCCTCTTCGTACGCTGGCTGCTTCTGCGGTGGGGCTGTTATGTATCCCAGAGTTTTTAATCTGTTTAAAAACAACAGTCTATCAGCTGACTGTTCCCTCCTGTTTTTTTTACTGCTGTAATCTGCTGTAGCCTGCTGGTTCAGGAAGAACTCACTTTTTTTTACTCAGCCAAGTCCTTAATCAGGCTTAATTGGGCAGCACAGGTGTTCACCTGCAACTCCTGCCTTTATATCTCACAGGCAATGCCTTGAGCAATGTGGAGACTTGATGGAACAGGATCTGGCTTGCTGATCAAGTGTGGAAGCTGGACTTGTGAACCAAGTCCTGGTTGAAGACACTTTAAAGGTAATTAAACTGAGTATTGAGACACAGTTTTAGAGCTGTGTGATATACTAACACAGGGAGATCTCCACCCTCTCTGATAGTTAGTGTGTGTGCTCCAAGGAGAGTATAGTTGAGCTGCTTCGAGCTCTGAAAGTGACTCTGGCTACCTAAAGAAGAGTTTGGTGTAGGTTAAAGCACCTTAAGTGCTAGTTGTGATTAAGTTTTGGACTTAGGAGGAGTGTGCTTGTGTTTGAGCCTAGGAAGCTTAATTGAGTGACACTGAGGCCAGTGTTTGTTCAGCGGTCCTGAAGGAGGACAACTGTGGTCCATTGTGAGAGGGACTGTTAATTGCTTTTTTCCCTCTTTTTGTCTATTTATTTGTACTTTTGATAGGTGACGTTTGGTAGCTTAGTTTTCGTATTTATTTCATATTTTTACTTTTGGTAAGTGATGACTTATTGGTTATAGGTAGATCGTCACCTGGGGAAGCACTACGGCCCTATATTGGGGTTGGGTTTGCCTGGGTGGCGTTTTCTTATGTTTGGCCAGACTCACCTATCCATCTTTCCTTTGTACTTTCTTTCTTTAGTTTTTTTTAGGGCGCTGTTCCAGGAGAAGACGCTCCAGGCCTGGTGGGAGAAGCCAGAAGGGACCTCACTAGCTTGGTCGCCCTTAGTTTTAGTTAATACAATTTCTGTTAAAACTTCTTCTGTGTTCAGTGTCCATAAATATGTTTTGACTGTTTTTCGGTCGTAACATATTTAATGGGGGCTCGTCCAGGATTTTGAACAAGACAGGAGCTAGTTTGTTAGACTTTTGGTAAAAGTAGTATTTGATGGGGGGCTCGTATTGAGCTAGTGTTTTGGTAGACGTAAGTTGCCGCGGTGGTGGCTGTTTTGTGGTGGTGTTTTCGCTCATAGTTGAGTTAAATCAGCTCAGGGAAGTTGCTGATTTGTTGAGCACTTACAACTGTCTGTTTGAAATTGAATGTAGCAAACAGCATTCAATTAGAGTCCAGATATTTTGATATTGTTGTATTCAGTAACTGTTTGAGAACATGGAGTTCAATTTAGATAGTTTTGTAGAGGATCCTACAGTTGAGGCTCTGGCTAATTGTACAAAGGAGCAGTTGTTGTATGTGGCAGAACATTTTGAGATCAGTGTAGATAAACGTACTAGGAGGGAGGCAATAGAAAATGAACCGGTCGCAGAGTTAGCTCGTCTTGGGTTTTTTTCTGCTGCAATGATTGCCGAAAGTCCTGTGAGGACTCCAGTATCTTATACTGTAGATAAAGAGATCCATTTGAAAGAACTTGAACTAGAAAAGCGAAAAGCAGGAGTTGCTGAGAGAGCTGCTGAAGCCACGGTGAGATCCACTGAGCTGGCTCAACAAACTACTCTAAGGGAGAAAGAAATGTTACTTGAACAGGAGCAAAGAAAAATGGAGATGGATGCACAAAAAGCGGAGTTGGATGCAAAAATACGCATGAAGAAGCTAGAACTTAGAGCTAATCCTTCTCAACCAACTACGCCTACTTTTGATGTGAGTAACAATTTATCATTTGTACCTTCATTCAATGAGAGTGACGTAGACAAATTTTTTGTCCTGTTTGAGAAAAAAGCATACACTTTTAAGTGGCCTAAACATGTTTGGCCATTGCTGTTGCAATGTAAATTAACTGGGAAAGCTCAAGATGCTTATGCGTCTCTTTCGATAGATGATAGTAATGATTACACAAAAGTGAAAGAAGCTATTTTGCGAGCAAATGAGTTAGTCCCTGAAGCATACAGGCAAAAGTTCCGTAAGTTAAAGAAACTCGAGAGTCAGACTTATGCTGACTATATGAGGGAAAAAGAAATCCTCCTTAATCGTTGGTGTGCAGCTAGTTCTGTAACTAATTATGAACAGTTTAAACACTTGATATTAATTGAAGATTTTAAGAACCGTTTACCAGATCGAGTAACTACTTATCTGAATGAACATAGAGTGTTGGAAACTTCTAAAGCTGCTGTTCTAGTAGATGAGTATATGTTGACCCATAAGCTCAGTTTTGAACCTTCTAAATATGAGAAACCTGCTGTTCCTGATAAAACTAAAACAAACGGTTTTGAGTCTCCTCGATTTTTCAGACCCAGAGGTAACGGAAAGTTGAGAGGACCTGCTGCGTCTCACAGGGAGAGTGGTACGTTTCTTGGGCATAGGGAAAGTAGAGCATCGTTTGGATGTGGAACAACTACAAAAGATAATGTGGTGTGTTTTTATTGTAGACAAGAGGGTCACATTAGCACTCATTGTCCTAAGCCAAAACAAGATCCTAAACCAGTGGCTCTGATTGAAACCCTGAATAATCAGTTATCTCCCACTGCAGATCTTCCTGAACATGATGGATTTTGGTCGTTTATTATGGACGGATTCATCTCTACTTCTAAGACTGGTAAAAAAGTACAGATTAAAATACTGCGATATACCGCTGCTTCTCAATCTTTCATTCTAGAAGGTGTTCTACCCTCTGATGAACTTGAGATTATTAAAACACAGCTACCTATACGCGGTTTTAGTATGCAGGATTTTAATGTTCCTTTAACCAGAGTAGTAGTCCACTCTGAGTTATGTTCTGGAGAAGTTGTTGTAGGACTACGACCAAGTTTTCCCATCTCAGGAATTGCTATGATCATGGGAAATGATTTAGCTGGAGGACGAGTGCTTGTTACTTCTGATGTAACACCTGTCCCAGTGCTGAGAACTCAACCAGATGAATTATCACACACGTTCCCTGATGTTTTTACGTCATGTGCTGTGACCAGAGCAGCTTATAAACGTCAACAAAAAGAAGAAGCTGATGATGACATTGACTTGAGCGATAGTTTTATGATGAGTTCTGAAAGAAAACAAGTTTTTGTAAAAACGGAAACCTTTGTAAAAGAGCTAGATAAAACTAAACTGTCATTGTCTAGACAACAGCTGATTGAGTTGCAGAAGAAAGACGAAACATTAAAGAGTCTGTTATCTGATAACCTACCTGACGATACCACCTTGTTAAATACGGGATACTTTTTGAAACAGGGTATGTTAATGCAAAAATGGATACCTTTAACAGTTTGTCCTGATGAGGAATGGCACCAGGTAATACAAATTGTACTTCCCACGTCTTCCCAGCTGAGGTATTACGTTTAGCTCATGACAATCCTTTAGCAGGTCATTTAGGAATCAGAAAAACATATGACCGCATATTGCGTCATTTCTTTTGGCCTGGCCTAAAGAAAGATGTCGTTCAGCATTTTCATCGTTGTCATGTTTGCCAAGTTGCTGGTAAACCAAATCAAGTAATACCCCTTGCATCTCTACATCCGATACCGGCTGTAGCTGAACCTTTTGAACGTGTCAGTCGATTGTGTTGGTCCATTACCTAGAACCAAAGCTGGGAACAAGTTTTTAGTCACTGTAATGTGTACTTCCACTAGATTCCCTGAAGTCTTTGCTGTGCGTAAAATAACTACTCCTGTGGTAGTTAAAGTGCTCACTAAGTTCTTCTCTCTGTTTGGACTACCTCGTGTAGTGCAAACAGATCGAGGTAGTAACTTCATGTCAAAAATATTTGCACAAGTTTTAGAACAGTTGAACATTAAACATACCTGTTCTACGGCCTATCACCCTGAGAGCCAAGGTGCTCTTGAACGTTTTCACCAAACCTTGAAAACAATGCTACGCACATACTGTTTAGAGTTTGAGAAAGATTGGGATGAAGGCATACATTTACAAATGTTTGCAATTCGGGAAGTAGTCCAAGAATCTCTAGGTTTTAGTCCTGCTGAGCTGGTGTTCGCTCACAGTGTTTGTGGCCCTTTAAAGCTTTTAAAAGAGAAGTGGTTATGTGATAACACTGATAAAAACCTGTTGGATTATGTCAGTGATTTTCGTTTTAAGCTGAAATGAGCATGTGAAATTGCCCAGAAAAACATGCAAGTCGCACAAGCTAAGATGAAGTCTCTTTTTGACAAAAAAGCTGTGGAAAGAACATTTCAACCTGGAGACAAAGTGTTGACCTTACTTCCTGTCCCAGGCTCGAGCTTGCAAGCTCGTTATTGTGGTCCATATGTTGTGAAAGATAAAATATCTGATCGTGATTACATAATCACTACCCCTGACAGAAAGCGTGGTTCGAGACTGTGTCATGTTAATATGATCAAACCATACATTGAATCAGTTGATAACAACAACGTAGAGTCGGTATGTACTGTTAAGATATCTAAGACTGTTGAAAACAAACTGGAGCTATCCATCGCTGAAGGCACTGAAAGTGTAGAAAATGAGGAAGACTGTTTTCTTCATGAAAGGATGGAAGGAAAGCTCCCTAACTCTCACTACTTAACAAACTTAGATGTGTTATTTACTCATCTTGATGATAATAAAAAAGAAGACCTAAAACACTTATTCATCTCGAATAACTGTTTGTTTTCAGACATACCTTCTCGAACACAAGTGATACAACATGACATTGATGTAGGTGACGTCTCGCCAATAAAACAGCACTCTTATAGAATAAATCCTAAGAAACGACAACAGTTAAAAGAACAAGTTAAGTACATGTTAGATAACAGCTTGGCAGTACCTAGCCAAAGTGCTTGGAGCTCGCCATGTCTGTTAGTCCTTAAACAAGGAAGAAGTGACAGATTCTGTACTGATTTCAGAAAGGTCAATGCGGGTCAATGCGGTAACAAAACCAGACTGTTACCCATTACCTAGGATGGAAGACTGTGTAGACCATGTTGGAGCTGCACAGTTCGTCACTACCCTTGATTTACTAAAAGGATACTGGCAAGTACCTCTAACTGACCGTGGTCAGGAGATCTCTGCCTTTGTCACCCCTGATGCATTTTTACAGTATACTGTAATGGCATTTGGAATGCGCAACACTCCTGCCACATTTCAGAGACTTATGAATGTCGTACTATCTGAACTTGAATTTTGTGAGGCTTACTTGGATGATGTTGTGGTCTTTTCCAACACTTGGAAGGATCACCTGAAACATTTGCAGATTGTGTTTTCTCGCCTACAAAAAGCAAACTTGACTATCAATCTGTCCAAGTGTCAATTTGGTCATGCCACTGTAACCTATGTAGGAAAAAAAGTTAGAGGAGGTCAGGTACGTCCAGTGGAGGCGAAGGTAGAATCTATTCTAACCGTTCCTGTTCCCTCTACAAGAACTGAGTTAAGACGTTACTTAGCTATGATTGGATATGGATACTACAGAGGATTTTGTAAAAACGTCTCCTCTGTAGCAGCTCCTCTAACAGACCTCCTTAGTCGTAAGGTGAGTTTTAAATGGACTGACTCATGTCAAACAACATTCGAGCAAACAAAAAAGCTGTTAACAAACGCTCCGGTGTTATCTACTCCTCGCTTTGATATTCCATTCAAAGTGATGTGGATGCCTGTGACACTGGAGTAGGAGCTGTCCTTCTTCAGGAGGATGCTGATGGGGTAGATCACCCAGTCTCCTACTTTTCAAAAAAATTAAATAGTTACCAAAAGAATTATTCAATTATTGAAAAGGAGGCCTTGGCCCTGATTTTAGCCATGGAACACTTTGAGGTGTATGTTGGAGGTTCTTGTGACCCGATGGTCACTTTTACTGATCACAACCCTCTAATATTTTTAAACAGGATGCGCAATAAAAACAGAAGACTTATGGGTTGGTCCTTAAGACTACAACCATTCAACATCTCTATCCAACACATAAAGGATAAAGATAATGTTGTAGCCAATGCACTCTCTCGCCTCTGAGTTCCTGAAGTAGTAGGGTTTTTTTTGTATGGGAGATATGTTGTGTCCTTATACAACACTTGAACATTTTCCCCCATTCAAAAATCTGGCCATGGGGGTGTTATGTATCCCAAAGTTTTTAATGTGTTTAAAAACAACGGTCTATCAGCTGACTGTTCCCTCCTGTTTTTTTTTTACTGCTGTAGTCTGCTGTAGCCTGCTGGTTCAGGAAGAACTCACTTTTTTTTACTCAGCCAAGTCTTTAATCAGGCTTAATTGGGCAGCACAGGTGTTCCCCTACAGCTCCTGCCTTTATATCTCACAGGCCGTGCCTTAAGCAGTGTGGAGACTTGATGGAGCAGGATCTGACTTGCTGATCAAGTGTGGAAGCTGGACTTGTGAACCAAGTCCTGGTTGAAGACACTTTAAAGGTAATTAAACCGAGTGTTGAGACACAGTTTTAGAGCTGTGTGATATACTAACACAGGGAGATCTCCACCCTCTCTGATAGTTAGTGTGTGTGCTCCAGGGGGAGTATAGTTGAGCTGCTTCGAGCTCTGAAAGTGACTCTGGCTGCCTAAAGAAGAGTTTGGTGTAGGTTAAAGCACCTTAAGTGCTAGCTGTGATTAAGTTTTGGACTTAGGAGGAGTGTGGTTGTGTTTGAGCCTAGGAGACTTAATTAAGTGACACTGAGGCCAGTGTTTGTTCAGCTGTCCTGAAGGAGGACAACTGTGGTCCACTGTGAGAGGGACTGTTAATTGCTTTTTTTCTCTTTTTGTCTATTTATTTGTACTTTTGATAGGTGAGGTTTGGTAGCTTAGTTTTCGTATTTATTTTGTATTTTTGCTTTTGGTAAGTGAATGCCTTATTGGTTATAGGTAGATCGTCACCTGGGGAAGCACTACGGCCCTATATTGGGGTTGGGTTTGCCTGGGTGGCGTTTTCTTATGTTTGGCCAGACTCACCTATCCATCTTTCCTTGGTACTTTCTTTCTTTAGTTTTTTTAGGGCGCAGTTCCAGGGAAAGACGCTCCAGGCCTGGTGGGAGAAGCCGGAAGGGACCTCACCAGCTTTGTCGCCCTTAGTTTTAGTTAATAAAATTTCTGTTAAAACTTCTTCTGTGTTCAGTGTCCATAAATATGTTTTGACTGTTTATCGGTCGTATCAAGGGCACGCGTTACCGAGCGGTGTCGAGGTTGCGCAGGTCTGCCTTCAGCAGACTCCTTGGGGGAGGCGAAGCTTCTCCTGGGAATGCCCACCCGGAGAGCTTCAGCCTGTTTGCGCCTTTGGTCCAGCTTGGTCTGAATTCGATCCAAAGCTTTCCCAAACAACCCCGTCGGCTCTATCGAGTGGTGGAGAAAAGGCACCTTTTGTCCCTCCGGGAGATCAGTTAAAGTCATCCACAGATGGCGTATCGCGATGACCACATCCGCCATGCCTCTGCCTTGAGCAACAGCGGCTGTCCCCATCATGCGGAGCACGAAGTCTGTTGCCCTGCGGGCTTCATCCGGAAAGTCGGCGGCAACCTGCTTGTCAGTTGTTACCTGGAGCTGTTGCAACTTTTCAGCTAGGTAAGCCTGCATCAACGCGGACGCGTTCATGGTGCGCGCCGCAAGTCCCTGAGCTCTGTAGCATTTCTCGAGCAGAGAAGCTGAGGCTCGACAAGCTTTGCTGGGAAGAGTTGGTTTTGTCCCGGATGACTTGGGAGCCAGGTGAGACGCCAGTGTGTCCTCAATTTGAGGCACGTTGGCTATTCCCACCTCATCCATCCCGTCCACGTCGAGGAACTGTGAGAGTGGTAAGAGCATGGGAGCTCTGGGCTGAGGCCAGGTGCGAGTTAGTTCTTTGAGGAAGTCCGGGAACATGGGCATCCTTTGCCTCGTGGCGGCCTGCTGCTTTTAGTAAAAATAGTTTCCTGCCAGCCTCGTGACCTGTTGACGATGCGGAGGCTCTGGCCATGGGATGTGCAACGCGTCCGCTGCTCTGTTGCACAGGTCAAACAGAGCAGGGATGGAAAAGTCAGTTTCCGGGAGCACAGGTACCGGGGTCTGGGAGAGGTCTTCTCCCTGTTCCTCGAGTTCGACGTCTGCGTCCTCTGCGGAAAATTCACCTGAGGCTGAAATCGAGATCTCGTCCTCGTTCTTCATGTCTCTAGTGTCGAATTTGACTGTTAAATCCACCATAGGAGCCAGCACGTCAGGGCTGTCACCCCATTCGACTCGTGTGCTGTCGTGCAGAGCCATGTTCTCGAGCTCCGGCGTGGGAGTGAGGGGCTCAGTGGTGTCCGTATCCGCTGGCACTGCTGGGGCGCCCATGGCCTTGGCGACGAGGTCAACCCGGTGCCGCAGCACCGCATCCAGCATCTGGCTGCAGTGTGGGCAAAAGTCGGGCGCATCCAGCGCTGTTTTTGCGTGTAACATTCCCAGGCAGACTGGACAGGCCTCATGGGTGTCCGTCGCCGCGAGGGAGAAACCGCATCCGCTAGGACAGGCGCGCAAAGTTGGGCTCGCTGTCCTGCTGGTTTTCCTTGGAAGTCTTGTCTTTCGCTTTCCTTTCTCCGGAGGCATGTCCGAGATAAGGCGAGCGAGTCCTTCCAGAATTCTTTTTCTTTTAATTTGTTTAGACGTCTCCTCCGTCGTGTCGCTTTCGCTGGCTAGCCCGCTACGAATTAGCAGGGGTAGCGGTTGTGACGCAGTTAGCGCCGTCGAGCGAAGCAGTCTGTGGAGAGAGGAGAAGAAAATACTTCGGGGTTAAGAGAAAATGTGCCGGACTAGCTTTCGCTAGTCCAGCAGTACGCAGGAATAATTCTCTGTGCGCTCTGTGTAGGGAGCAAGCTCACCTCTGGTTGAGCGATGAAGCAACAGAGAAGTCCCGCGAAGAGAGGTAGTTCAGGTTTAAGCGAGGTGACGGGCAAAAAAGAGAAAGATGGATGGGCGTCAGTCGCTTAAATACCCAGAGGGCGGGGCCTCTGGCGCGACGTTGACGCCCTAGCCGCAAAGGCGTGATTGTATTCCTTCAGGTAATCGCGCGGGGGTGCAATTCCCATAGCAAGTATGTTGCACCGAGATAACTTGACTGAAAGGGAACTGGTTCTTTGTTTTGGTTTTACAAAAATCTCTATTCCCTTAAGATTGTAACAGCTTTGACGTTTAACAAAATGTATTTGGATATTCAACGGTAGTTCATTTTTATGAGCTCTATACATAACTGACAGAATATTATAATCCACTAAGTCATGGAACTTCAATAACTTCAGTTGGTGAAATTATGTGCTTGATGGATGACAGTAATGTTTTCTAGTGATTATTCTCATAGCTCTCTTCTGTTGCACAAAAACAGGCTCCATAAATGTTTTACATGCTTTACCCCAAACATCAATACAATAAATTATGTGTGGAACAATAATTCATTCAACCTTTATTTAGTCAGGTAAATCTTATTGAGCCTCATGGCTCATTTACGAAAGCGACCTGCTAAAACTAAAGAACGATGAACAGCAATGGTAGAATTTCCTTAAACAATAAACAATAGAAAACAAAAGAGAAAAAAACAAAAGAGAGAAATACTTTTTTTTTTTAAACAAAGTATCAAAAAACTAGCAAAACATTATAAGGTAGACGTATAAAATCAAAGACAGGAACAAATCTGCATTGGTTTTTGCCAGGATTCATACAGATTTTGAAAACCATTTAGAGAAGCCAATGTCGAGAGCTTCAGATCTAAAATTTATAATAAAATTTATAATTGTGTTATACAACAAATACAGAGCTTTATCATTTAAAGGTTGACTATGTAATTTCTGCAGAACTCTGGGACTTAGAAAATTTTTCATCAGGTAAAAGCATTCTGCTCCCTCCCCCTCAGAGCCATATATGGCTCTGAGGGGGAGCCACAGTCCGTTCTCTGTTGAACTTGAGTTCTGCAGCTCCGTCCCCTGCTGAATGTCCGCTCGGAGCGCTTCAATATTCTGTGATTATATGGTAATAAAACGTTTAAAAGAAAAACATGAATCACTGGTCCTACAACACAAAAACCAGCAGAAATCAGCAGAGGTTCACAAAGCAACGTTGGACATGATTTAATTCGCTCGTGACTTCCTCATTCCTGTGAGTGAAGGATGAAGCGATCACTTGACTTTTGGCAAAAAAACAAAATAAAAGTCCAGCTCTGGGATGAAGAAGGGATATTTAATACATTTGTGTCACATACAAATCAGTCCTGCATCGCTTTGCAATCCTTTGAATGAGAATGTGCGCGGCGCTGAGGCTGGGACAGGCGGGGGCGTGGGTTGGGGCGTGACAAACAACTCTGTTTTTATTGGCTGGTCATTGTCCGGGTCACTCTGTGTTTTTAGTGTTTTTATAAATGCTGATAGAGAAGCAAGGGGACTATAGTTTTTTTCAGAGATTACTTTGTCTAACATCAGTCTGTCAGTAGATAGTGACAGAGTGAAGAAATATGTTAAAAATATATTGTTAGAAAAGTTACAGACTGCATTACAAACTTACATAGTGTACCTTTAACAAGTTCCTGACTTTGTATAATACTGTACTGCAATAGATTTAGCTATTTTTGTCCTAACATAATTTATGTGATGTTTCCACATCAGTTTGTCATCAATGATAACACCTAAAAACTTCATTTTACTCACACGACAGATCTCAACACCATCAATCTTCAAATGGAACATCAACAATTTCCTTTTTTTTAACTGAATATCATGTACTTAGTTTTATCTAAATTCAATGATAATTTCTTAAAAGTTTAAACCAATTTTGTATTTTTACAAATTTTGTCTTCATAAACTCAAACATCTCTTCCATATCCTTACCAAAACAAAACAAAAAGTATCATCAGGAAAAAGAATACATTTGAGGAGTCCTGACACCTTTACCATTCATTCATATACAGAATAAATAACTTTGGTCCAATTATAGAGCCCCGAGGGACTCCACATGTAATATTACAGAGAACGGATCTTACATAATTTATTTGTACAAATTGTTTTCTGTTTCTGAATTTTAACTTGGTGTCAGTGCACAAAGTCAGCAAATTTGCAAGAGCACAAGATTCAAAGTTTAAACCAAGATACCACAAGGGGAGCTTTTCCTTTTGAAGGGAAACATTGCTCCGGTAAAGTTTTTTTTTTTTTGTCACACACTTGTCTGACTTTAACTAAAATCAATGTCACCACATCATTCATTGATTTAGTTAACTGACTTTAGACACTTTGGATCAATCAGCTGACCAATTAAAACAGTCTGGGAGCGTTAAGAAATACATATATTACAAAGTATGTTAAAATGAAGGTAAAATAAATTAGTTTTAATGAGAGGAAAATATTTTTGAGCTGTGATGATGCACTGCAGTCCTCCACAAAAAGCAAGAATCAGTTTCATTAAAACTCAACAAATAATCATTGGATATTTTCCTATGACTGATTATGTTCCAGTTACATTCAAGATGACTGCCACAGCCAGGTGACCTTGAAAAACACAAAAATGGCTCCAATAATTCAGTCACCTTTGCAGCTATTGAGCTAAAATCTTGTGTGGTAGTAGCTGAGAGTCACCCCAAACACATTCTCTGAGTGCCATCACATCTCGCACGAGCTCATATTGTTCCATGAGATTGTGAAGAATGCCATTTACAATATTTGGCTAAAACAGCTACAACTCTGTCCATTCTCAACGTAATATGGTTGTGGTTTGAGACTCTGGCATGAAAGATGATGAGCGATTTAAATTACCCTGATGCATGCATCTTTCAGGGAATGCTAGTCTGTCATGATTTACTTTTCTTTTTTTCTGTAAATGTTGTATAAATTATGTCACGCTAACTAAAAACTAAAATCACATTTTATGACTTTGGGCTAGTCACATCTGTTCTGGTATTTAAAGCTACTTCTATCTTCTTTCTGCTTCAGCTTTTTGTGCTCCTTTCAGCATTTTCTGCTAGTTCAGCTATTATTCAACTGTTTTTAGTTCATTTTAGCTTTTTCAGCTTGTTCCACATTTTTTGCACTCATTTAAACTTTTTTCAGCATAATTCAGCAAAAATGTGCTCTCTCCACTTTCTTCTGGTAATTTAAGCTTCCTTCTTCTTTTTAGCTACCTTTCAGCAGTTTTTGTTGTTGCTAATTTCTTTTTTTTTTTTTCAGATTATTTACACTTTTTTGTGCTCGTTTTTTCTTCTTTTAGCCAAACTGGGTAAACACGTGTTCTTTCTGCTTTCTTCTTCTAATTTAAGCTTGTTCTACTTTTCAGCTTACTTTTAGCATTGTTTAGCTAATTTCAGCTGCTTTCAAATAAATTCAAGTTTTTTTGGTGGTAATTTCTGCTACTTTCAGACTAAACAACTTCATTATCATTCAGAATCTTACAATATTTCTACCTGTTTTTTTTTTCTTCTTTTTTCCATTTATAGATGGCCTCCCTTCACACCTTTTAGCCATCCTCTCACTCCAATATTTTTTTTTTCCATTTATAGATGGCCTCCCTTCACACCTTTTAGCCATCCTCTCACTCCAATATTTTTTTTTTCCATTTATAGATGGCCTCCCTTCACACCTTTTAGCCATCCTCTCACTCCAATATTTTTTTTTTTTAAGAGAGAAAGAAAGAAAAGAGAAAGTAAGACAACAAATCAACAATTATCAACCAAAAGAGCACAAGGCAAACACACCCAACCTCCGTCCACAATCCTGCAAAGCACATGACAGAACACAACAATGGAACATACATGCATAAAGACTAATAATATTCATGAGCTTGCAGTAGAATTCTATAAATACACATACCCATATCTACAAATATATATATACAGTAGTATACATACATATACTTTTATATTCATTTATATACCCATCTACATATCTGCATATATCTATATATACATCCCTGCATCCATTTGTGTGTGGTTGTGAGCATGCATAAGTGTATAAGGTTCCTCCAATAGAACATTTAGTAGCGACTGTGAAGCATCAGAGATCCGTCCCCCCAAAGCCCGAGGCAGACGAAGGAGCGATCAAAGCCCAAGACCCCAGGAAGGACCCCGAGCCCAGAGTCCCCAGGACTGCCCGAACAGGACGAGCCACTAGCCCACTCCCCAGATCCTACCAAGGGGAAGAACCGGACGAACCCCTACCAGCGACCACATACAATGACCCCCCGGTGTCGCCCGCGACAAATTCACAGGCCCCCGCCGGAGCCCGCTGCACCGACGTAGCCCCAGGGCCGGTCACCGAGGCCCGGGCACAGGGGACGCCCACCCCTCAGGCCCAGACCAGATTTCTACCTGGTTTTATCACTGATTTTAGTTGCACTCTGTAGCTCTTTGAGATTTTTGTTAATGAAAAGTGCGTTACAAATTAAATTCATTATATTATTATTATTATTATTAAGCTAATTTCAGCTTCTTTTGTTTCTCCTTTCAGCTTTTTTCTGCTAGTTTCATCCTTTTCTGCTATCAGCTACTTTTTAGCTGTTTTAGGTTCATTTTAGCTTTTTCATCTAATTCTACTTCTTTCTAGATCTAGTTTTTGCTAATTTCTGCCTTTTTTTTTTTAAATAGTGAACTATTTTTGTGGTAATTTCTGCTTATTTAAACTTAATTAAACAATTATATGTTCGTTCTGCCTTTTTCTGCTAATTTCTTCCATTTCAGCTACATTTCTACGTTTGTTTTTAGCTATTTTCAGCTGTTTTTGAATAAGTTCTGCAATAAGCATTCACACTGCATTTTCGCAGGAAAAGCAATTTCTTTCATTTTAATTTTGTTTATTTTAGTTGACCCAAAACAACATCTAGAAGATTGTTCCATCATTTTCCACCTTCAATAACAGAGACGATCTGCAGGTTTTTATGAAAATAACAGCATTTTCTGGAAGAAAAAAAATCTTATAGCTATCCAAGAGGCAGCATTAACGGTTGTTTTTTCTTCTTCTCGGGAACTTGTTCTTCATTCATAAATGTTGTCTGATCTTGACTTCTGAATATGCAACAACCAATTTGCATGAGGTTAGCACTAATATGCTAGTATCTGTAATGTTTTCTTATCACCATGTTTACCTATATTAATAAACTCTGGCTTAAATGGTGAATTCATTCATTCCCTTTTTAATGTTGGTGATTTGACTCTTGAATAAAATAGCTCAAAATTCTATTAACTAGTCTAACCTGTCAACTTTGCATATTTCCATACACAGCACAAAAGTTTGACTCTTCCCTGGCTCCTTTGCTCTAAAAGTGATTTATGACTACTTCTGCTCCCGACCCGTTTAAAGGACCAGTTTAACTTGCTGAGTAGAGATGTACCTATTCTTGGGCAAACATTATGTAAACCAGAGATGAATGCAGCTCCTCTTCAGCACTTGTTGGCTCACCGAGTCGTGGTGTCAGGAATTTATAGAACATAAAAAGAGGACGTTTTTCCCCTTTTCGTCCATCCTTTAACATGAGCCTACATCTCATCCCGTCATTGCTTCTGCGTCGATTTGTACCCTAAAGATGTAAGACGGTAACGCTGGAACGCTTTATGTGCAGGGTCATGACTTTTCTTACAAAAGAGGCTTTATAAGACTTCTATTCTTGAGCCTTATATGTTCAAATATCTTCAGGAAGCTACAGAGCAGAGAAGAACCGTCTGTTTTTGTTGAAGTCTGGGGAATTGACAAGCCGCAGCATAAGCATAAAACCGTCCCCGGCCTGTTGATGGATCCGACTAATGCCCGTCTCTTTCTACATTTCCACAGTGACAGTTTAGTTGCCGCTCTTTGCACACTCAATAAAGGTTGTCACAGCTCATGAAAAGCATCCCCCGTGGATTGCTTTCTGCTCATCCCGGTCATTTACAGATGTGGACGTTGGGTCTCGCAGCAGCAGCTGGTTAATATGTTTCCTGGCTCTCAGCAGAGTCAGGATCGTTCAGACTGATCAGTCTGTGTTGGCGTTCAAAAAAATCTGCACTCCAATGTTTTCAGTTTAGCACCTGCATTCACACTTGAACCTTTCCCCCCCAAAAAATTATACTTTTTAAGTACCGTAACAATAGAATAATGGTTCAGGTTTAAAATGCACAATAAAATCACACACGTGGAGGAAATTGTGCATGTGCAGCAAAATAACAAAATAGACAAATAAAGGTGTTGAATGCGTGTATATCACTCGCCACTCTACATGCCAAAGTTTTAGAGTTATATCATCTTACATTAAGAAACGAGTTCAAGATGTTTTGGTAAAACCTTAAAAGTAACATTATGCACAGTCTTGTGCAATATTCATATATATTGTGCCAGAGTATGTGTTGCTACTAAAACATCAAATTCTGACTCAATATCTGCAAAACTCACTAAGTTATAGCCATTTTGTGTTGGCAAATGCTGATAAATTGTGGCATTCATCTTCTATTGATTTCACTCCCAAAGCTAATCATTTGTCGATGTACATCTATTGATTATTTACTGAGTTTTGTTAAAATACATCTAGTGGTTCATGAGATATTTTGCTAACAGACAAACCAAGTTGAGTCCAAATAGTTAATGGCAACAAAGGGAGAAAAGTTGATTAGTTGAGCATAAGCATCAAGTATGTTAAACGTGTCACAAATATTTGAGTTTAAACCAACAACCTGATTGCCACTCATTAAACCTTTTTAAAGTTAAAGCACATTTAAAGGATTTGTGGACTACAATGGTTTTGTAAACCCTTCTAACAGCCGACACACTAAACTGCGTCATGTCTGCAAGGTTTTCAACAATCAGCAGCAGACAAGTCGAATGGATTTGTCTCATAGAGGAAACAGCCAAACCTTCGAGCTTGTAGTAAAAATGTAAACATTATTTTGCACACATATATTTAATTAAGTTATTTGTGAATTGATAAATAATGTCAGACGAGAACATTTAGGGTGGGAAATTATCCTATTTCTGTAAATCTTTGAATCGTAAAAATGTAATAGTGGAAAACCAGTCTTTTTGTGTCAATGTCTATCAAAACATCTTCTCTTTGGAAATCTCCCAAAAATACTTATGATTTAAACTTTTTAGAATCATACTTCTGATACATAGATGGCCATACGCTTATCTGACAACAAGGTCAATGTCAAGGTTTCTTTATTGTCATTCACATCGCATGTGGTACATGTGGCTGAACAAAACTGTTGGGTACGCAGGGTCCCAGTTACATCCAACAAAAGCATAAATTGTAAAAAAAAAAAAAAAAAAGATCTGTCATGTTTTTCACACTCAGCCTCTGAGCTGGATGAACGGAGTCATGAGCCAAAGACTTGTTCAGCTAGGGTTTTACAGCACGCTCGCTGTAAATCCGAATCGAGCTTCAAAGCTCCAAAACATTTTAATAAGAATTCCTTTTGAGGAATATTTTATTTTGGAAACCGAACCGGAACTGTCTGCTACTTCAATCGATCAAGGCAGACCCAGGAGACGCTGAAAGTGTAAACACGCTTACCGTCTCGAACGTAACCGGATCAAAGGACCCTTTTACGTCTAAGGCCAGTGTATTCTCTTTACTGGAGCCAGGGACTGACAGTCTTCCCAAGGTAAAGAGTGGTTGTCTACTAAAACGCACCTGGGTTTAGCTGGTTGTAGCACGGAGAGCGTGTCATTTCTGGTTGAAACTCACCTCAGCTCATTACAAACTTCTCCTCTTCCTCCTTTTCCTTACTCTTTATCCATCCTTGCCAGTAATATTAAGAAAAGTGCCTTCACATATAAGTTATTTAAGATCCCATAACTTTATTCTGTTGTTCCTTAAATACACATCGATTAGTATGAATTATGGACGCATGATTCCATCTGTTTGATGTCTAATTTATAGGAAAGCAAATCAATCAATCAAAGTGTACATGTATGATGTTATTTTAATGATCTGTTAAATAAATGACTGCATTTCCTCGATGGGTCAAATATAATAACGTCTCATGGTCACTAATACATCTCATCTGGTCACACAAGATATTGTTTAATCCGAAAAAGAAGAGAATCCGTGAATAAATACATAATTACTTTCTTGATTTGAACTAGTCTTGAAGAAGTAATTAATCATAAGGTTGTGTCAGGATAATCACCTGCTCACACTCTTGCATCAGTCAGTAAAAAGATCTGTCAACGTCCTGCTTTCGTAAATCCAGAAAATGTGCGTCGTCAGATTCCAGCGATCATCTAGATGAACGTATGAAGGTGTCCAGAACAAACACGAGACCTGAGTGCTGCATCCTGGAGAGACTGGGATGAGATCCCAGAACAAAGAACTGGTGTTGCGCAACATCAGTGATGAAACTGTCCGTGGTGCTGAAGGCAGAACAGCAGGAAAGAAGTAGAGCAGGGTTTTAGTGGGGAAATATCAGGTGTAGCACTTTATTTATCTCCAAAAGTCTGCACGAAAATTTCCCTCAGACGTGATCAAATCAATAATGTTCCACAGCAAGTTTGGTTCTAACACCTCCTGTCCTCTTCACAGACAGTAACTTCCTGTTGGGCAATGCCCAGGGGCACCGCGGCTACCCCATCGTTTACTGCTCTGACGGCTTCTGTGAGCTGACCGGCTTCACCCGAACCGAGGCGATGCAAAAGAACTGCACGTGCCACTTCCTGTACGGGGACGACACCAGCGAGCACGTGGCCCAGCAGATCGAGAAGGCGCTGGAGGGCCGAGAGGAGTACCAGGCCGAAGTCCATTTTTACAAAAAGAACGGTGGGTGCGTGAAAAGGGAACGGAGAAGATGGTTCCAAATGGTTAGAACAAACACAGAAGTTGCATTGTGATGTACAGTACATTAAACACATAAAGCAACGAGCTGAAAATCTCACAAACCTGTATTTTATTCACAATGAAGCCCAATCAAGTGTTTAAACTAAGAAAATGTACAATTTCTGTGAAAGTAAAGGTCATTTTGAATTTGATGGACATCTATCAATAAAGACCAGCAGGTCCCATCCTCTTTTAACAACAGTCTGTGAACTTTTAGGAACTGAGGAGAGAAGCTGTTGTAGTTCCTGATGGGAATATTGATCCATTCACGTCTGAAGTTGGGTTCTAGCTGTTCTGGATTATTTGTTTGTTTGTCGATGTCATGATGTTTGCTTTCAGTTGGTGAGCGGTCTTGACTGCGGTCAGGTCAGTGAGCAACTGGACTCTTTTACTACAAATCCATGTTGTTATTGTAGATGCAGTAATGATTTAACATCGTCTCACTGAAAAATCCAAACATCCCTGAAAGACATGTCTGGATGTTGACTTTCCAGATGTGTAATAAGCTGCACTTGCTGTAACAACTAATGCACCCCTATACCATCAGAGATGCATGCTTTTGTGTGGAGCGAGTATAACGGGGTGGATGGTCCCTCTCCTCTTTAGTATGGAAGACGTGTCATGGCATCCTAAAAGAGTTAAACCATTGTTTTGTTTTTTCTGATCCCAGAACAGTTTTTCTCTTTACTTCTGTTTTAAATGAGCTTTGACCCAGAGAATGTGGTGGTGTTTCTGGATTATGCTCACACAGGGCTGCTGCTTTGCACAACAGAGCTTTAGCCAGAATTTGTGGATGGCACATTTCTGTGTTCATTTCTGAAAGTCCATTGGTGATGTTCAGAACAGAATCAGCTTTAAGTGACCCCTTAGGGAGTGAAGATCACGACCATCCAGCATTGACCTTTGGCCTTGTCCTTTGTACACAGAGGCTTTTTCCAGTTTATTGACTTTTTTTTAATGATGATCAACTGTAGATGATAGGGAATTGAAAGTCCACACAATGTATTGTTGGGAAATGTAGGCTTGAAAACGTTCCATTTTTTTATTCTTCAGTTTTTTGCAGACTGGTGAACCTCTGCCCACCTTTACTTCCGAGAGATTAAGTCCCTCTGAAATAGTCCTCCAAATGACCTGTTGCCAATTAACCTAATTAGTTAGGATATGAGTGGCACGGTGGCACAATTGGTAGAGCAGTTGCATCTCAGCGAGAAGTTCGCTGGACCAAATCCCAGTCGGGGACATTTCTGTGTGGAGTTTGCGTGTTCTCTCCGTGCATGTGTGGGTTTTCTCCGGGTACTCCTGTTTCCTCCCACAGACCTAAAACATACATGTTAGTTTGACTGGTAACTCTAAATTATCCTTAGGTGTGAGTGAGAGGGTGAATGGTTGTTTGTCTCTGTGTGTCCCTGTGATGGACTGGAGACGTGTCCAAGGTGTCCCCCACCTCTCACACAGTGACTGCTGGATATGGGCACCAGTGACCCCTGCAATCCAGAAAGGAAGAAGCAGATAAAGATACTGGATGGACGTTATAGTATCCTCCTCCAGGTGTTCATTACATAATTTACATTTACAGCTTTTTGTTGTGTTGCCGCCATAAAATTCAAGATTGCCCCCTTTTCTAAAAATGCAGCAATTTCTCAAGCATCACTGTGAATAAAATGTGGGTTTGTGAGATTTGCTCATTCATTGCATTCTGCTTTTATTTACATTTCACACAATGTCCCAACTCCTTCAGAATTGGGGTTGTACACGATCAATACGTCAACAGGCACAATCACTAAAATTTTAATGATCTTGTAATTCTTTTTGCAAACATTTCTGTTTTATCCATTCATTTATTTACTTGCTTGTTTGATTTTGTTGTTTTTATGTTTCTTTAGAAAAGCTCACCAGTACGGCTGAGTCATGGCTGGAATTTTAAGCAGATAAATAATTTGATGATTGCTGAGATCATTGGTACTTCTCAATAGTTATGATTCTCAACATAAAACAATTAGTTAAAAAAAGAGAGAGACTCAGCAGGTAATTCCTAATGGCATTCTTTGTTGAAACCAGGTCTCTCTTGTAAATGAGTCCTCGAGGCTCAATGGGATGAACCTGCCTAAATAAAGGTTGAAAAATCATTCATCAGTAACATTGGAACTTTAAGGTTTTGTGACGACAATAACAAGTATTTCCTAACACGTATTTCCACAACTGATGGAGCATTTTTATGTACAGGACAAAGCCTGCACTGTATAGAGTTTAACTCCTTCGTACTGACAGTCTTAGTAATCCTTCTACTGTATAAGTCTTGAGCTGAAATGTGTCATGCCTGAGAGGAGAGCACACCGCTGTGTTTAAGCCATGATGACTGACACACGGGATTAAGCTCATTCAAACAGACACACAAACCTTCTGCCTGGAAATGTGCTAACCATTGACGTTGTGCTAAATCAGAGCTGTAGCTAATGCTTTCACTTCAAAGTGGTTTTGACACTGCACTAAATAACAGAAAGGTGATGTCAGTATATTGGGATGTAATAAGACTCAAACCCAGCAATAAGAGTGCAGTATAAGAAAACCCATGACAGGTAAGAAACATTTGAAAAATAAAGTTCTGAGCAGTAGATGTTCATAATGTGTCACAAAATACTTGTCCACAAAAGAAAAAAAGGGACTCCTGTGCAAAAACACCACGATATTTTTGCATTTCCCCAATCTTTACACAGAGATACAAACACACCAGGGACACCATAGAAGACGTTTAACATCTGTTACGTGGCGAAGCGCTATTTATCTGCAGATTCACTAACCAGCAAACCAGTTTTGGATCTTTAGTGATCTTTTCCCTTTTGACTTGTTAGACCCAACTCCCAGGCTAGCTCCCAACACTTTGTGCACGATCCTCTGGAAAATGATCCATTTCCAACATTAGGTACCTTTTTAGAGCCAGTAAAAAAGGCTCTTTTAAACAATCCATGGTTGAAACATGGGAGAGTGCTGACTTGAAATGTGAAATTATTATGAGTCTAACAGAGGCGAGGATAGAGGGGTGATGTAGGGTGCCTCAGGCCCTTATGGGAACCTAATGGGCTCCTTAAGTCCGTTTTCACATTTTTTGCAAATTTTACAGATTTATTTTTATTTTTTAGACTACCGGTAATTAAAGCTTCACAAATTCATCACAAGTACATCCAAACTAATAAGAAAGTAAAGTTCATCATCACCTGCTGGAATCAAAGGTGGGCACACGTACATGCCTGTGTCCATATGGGTTTTGACTGATTATTAGTGAAAATCTCATGAACCAACCATAGACAGATTATAATAATACTGTACTCCCAAAATCAATTGTTGAATGTATAAACTACAAATTATGTACTTTTGGTGTCAACTCCATACAAGATAGCTACCACATTTGATGACTGCTATAACACAGTCAGTTTTACAGCTGTTGAGCTAAAATTTGGTGTGTGCACAAAATCTTCGTTTGGCATATAAATTGGCATCTAATGTGTAATCTAAGAAATTATCCTTTTATTTATATAGCGCCTCTCTCAGTATATAAATCATCACGTTAATCTAAACTAGAGGAAATTACAGCATGAATAATTATCTCCAATTTGTGTTTTGACACAAGCCTTTGTAATTTTGAATACAGCTGTAGATCAGCAGCTTGAAGAGGCATTGATTGATGAAGCACAGCAAATCTTAGCTGAGCCTACAATTGTTGACTGATTTGTGACAATGATTAGACATTTTGCATTTTCGGAATTTAAAGTAGTCAATAATAAATTAACTGTCTGACAGCCAAATCATTTGATATTTACATACATGAATCAATTTTCCTACACATAATCTTCTGCATAAATTAGATGTTGTTCAATTGAACTTCTGATACAATCTCATACCTGTCCTTGAAGGCAAATGCATAGCAAAAACATATTTGATCCTAAAACGGAACCGTGAGGTGCACCATATCTGTTTCTTATAAACAATGAAACTTATCTCAAAAAAAGTTACAACCAACACAAAAATGTCCATAATAGCTACAAAACAAACAAACACACACAATATTATGAGGAACACAATTAGTGGTCTGTGCACTGGGGGAAACTAACCCTCTCATTTGTGTCCGTCTTCATGTTACACAAGCATTTCACATGTGACCCCAAAAAAATCTAAACACTTCCTAAAAGATCATTTCTGTAAATATATTTATATTTGTTCACTGATCATTTTCTTTCTTTATTTAATGAGAGATTTGTATACTTCAACTAAATGACATTTTCTGATTCTGCTCTAGGTGTGGCCTTCTGGTGTTTTTTGGACATTGTGCCCATAAAAAATGAAAAGGGGGAGATGGTTCTATTTCTTTTCTCATTCAAGGACATCACTGACACCTATGGAAGGGGTCATCTCAGCAGCAAGAGGGAAGGTAAGCTTTAATGCCCATTTAAAGCCCCAATTCTGAACAAGTTGGGTTGCTGTGAATCTCATAAACTCATATTTTATTCACAATGTAATGGACTGTATGGCTCATGATGCATCACATTTTAAACTGAGAGGTCTGGACTGCAGGCAGACCAGTTCAGCACTTGTACTTATCTACTACAAAGTCATGCTGCTGTAATAAATGCAGACATTTCATATTTACCTTTTTTCCCTAAAAATGCTGCAATTCTTAGTTTAAACTAACTTATGTGCACACTTTTGAATAAACTAAGGGTTTATGAGATTTGCAAATCACTGCTTTCTGTTTTTATTTACGCTGGTGAAGATTCTCAGTCGTCCAGGACATGATCAAATCAAAAAAGGCGTTCAATACAGAACAACTGGACTTCATTCGTAGCAACAAGACAATAAGACAAAACACTAAGTTTTTGTTTACATTTTACATAAAGTCCCATATTTTAAGAATTTTGGGTTGTACAAAGAAATAATAAATTGATTGTTTGCATGATTTATGCACATGCACTCAGGTTTAATTTTTCCAGTGTAGTCCTGTTAATCCCTGTCACGTCCTCTGCAGCAGTTTTATTTTTGTTGGCATTCATTTACTGAACTCAGACAGTATTTTCCAAAGTGGAATTGGATTTTAGCAGCTGTGGGTTTTCAGGTGGATCAAAGTCAAGACACTGACAGTCAATTTTGTCATAATGCAATTCCATGAAATCCCTTTTTCTGCATCTAACACTAATAGGAAGAATAAAATGGTGTTCTTTTCTAAAGCTTTTATTATATTTTTTCCCAATTATGTGATATCAGAGGACAAGAGGTGCAGGAGGAAGAGCCGCTCTCGCTTCAGTGAGGCAAGGAAACATGGACGCACTGTGCTGTGCCAGCTGACCAACCATTTCTCCAGAGGCGGCAAACAAGACGACAACATGGGTGAAGTGAGAACAAAGTCATTCATTTATTTAACTGTTATTAAAACAAGAACAGCTATTAAAATGAACAAAATTTCTTCTTTACAACCGATTCAAGGAGACAGAACTTAACACGCATAACTAATAATCAGTATAACACATCAAAAATGGCATCAAAGTCTTGCCATAATAAAACCATTTGAAGAGAAATAAACACTTATTTAACCTTTCAGTTCATCATCATTATCACCTGCCACTGAAAGGTGGTTTTGCTCATGTGCATGCATTCATTTGTTTGTTTAGATAGAAAAATATTTCAGGAACCACTGAATAATGAAACTCAGAAATCTACAGATACTGAACCAAAATTTGACATGGTTGTTGGATAATTTAATTATCCTATCATTAACTCATTAATCAAATAAGCCACACAGAATGCAAAAAGATTGTTGCAACCCAGTTTACTCCTTGCAAGGGGGTACAGCATTGAAAACAGGCGTACAAGATGGTACACGAAGCCCAGATCACAAGGTCCGTACGTGGCCAAAGAGTTAGCAAAACCCGTTATCAGACAGAGACAAGATCAAGACCTCTGCTTCACAGCTCACTGTTGTTGAAGACGTCCGAGTTTATCAGTTATAAGACTCCTCTCTGAGTAGACAGAAAGGCTTTTGACTTCATGCATGGTTCTATATTCATTTAACATTAGTAAGTGAAAACATCCATGACCTTTACATAACTTTCCCCATCAGTGGTAGCAGCTGAGAGCCATTCTGGACAAGATCTTGCAATGTCACTTAGCACTGTGCGTAATAATATTTTCAAATTAGGCTAAAACTCCATCATTTCTCAATATGAGGCCATCAAGGCACCAAGCGAATGACAGTTCTTGGCTTTTAGCTTTATATGTGATTGCTAATTGGGGCAAATTTTTCCAAAAGCCAAGAAAAATATGAAAAAAGACGTTTTATCAATTACCTTGTTGTGATGACGTATTCCTTTTAACAAGACATGCTATGAGGAGTTTACAAAAACGAATAACGTTGATTCTTTGCTCTTCATAAAGTTTATTTATGTTGTCATAAAAGGTCTATGTGCTCTGAATCTGCCTGCTTCCTGCTGCTCCTATTTAAACCTCATTCCACATGACAAGAAATAAAAGAGCCGTGCGTAACTACCACTTTCAAAGAGTTTGATGTTCAAGAAAACATCAAGTTCAGTTTATTTGCTCTGTCATCACCATCCTTCCCTGTTGATATTGGCTTTTTCTCTTTCTCTGCTGCACTTAGTGCTTTTTTCTCTCACTCATATATAAATACAGTAACAAAAAACAGCAAGGATGTGTATTTACTGCACGTTTAAAGCACTAAACCCATAGTAGCCTATATCTAAAATTTAAAAACAGTATTATTTTTCTGTTATCATTATTCTCCTATGAGGACTCTGGTGTTATTGGTGTATTTTTGCCAGTGTTTTAATTTTTTTTTTTTTTTTTGCTTTCCTCATTGAGCCTCAGAAACAGTGAGCTCACAATGTTCTCTGCCTCCACACCCACCCAGTCATATCTATTCTGACTGGATCTTTATTTGCAGCTCATTGCTTTGTGAGCCAGAAAGGAACAAGAGAGAGTTATCTTTACTGGAAGACAAATGTTTTCTACTGAGACAAGATAAATAGAAACACGGAAATGGAATAGTCTGATTTTCAGTCCTGATTTTAAATCGAGACCCACAGAACCTTCACAAAACATATCCATTATTAATATTTTATTTCTTTGAAGCTTGCTTAATTATCCTATCATCATGTGCACATTTAATGAGAATTTATGTCAGTTTTTGATGCTGTCAGCTGCTGGATCCAATTCGAGGTACGCTGACGAGCAACTTGATTTCATGTTTCCCAGAAGAGCGCTACCATTACGTCGTTTTCGCCTAAATGGAGAAACGGCTGTGTTCAGACATTTCAAGCTTGTTAGGATTTACCGTGACAAAGCTGTGATGCAAACACTTTTAAAAAATAAATAGAAATGTTGCCTTTAGATATGTAAAAGTTAAATTTAATGCATTTAACTAAAGTCCTTACATTGTTTTTTTTCTGTTTATTATGTGATTGCTGATCGTCTTTATTTTTTATTCCTGTTTTTTGCTGCTGCATAATACTGTTGTAGCCCATCAACATGTTCAGCTTAGCCTTTTGGAAATAGTTAACTGTATTTACAAATATTTTCCCCGTAGAAATTCATTGTGTTCTCTTTAGTTTATCCCCAAACAGTTTGTTAAAATTGCTTCAGCATACAGTACTTGCTCTATATTTATATTTCTATGCTACTCTTAGCTAGCCCTTTCCTTCTTTTAGCTCTCAGCTACTGCTGTGCTACTTTTAGCTTTTTAACTATCATGTTTTTCATTACATTATTGTTCTCTCCACATCGAGAGGAGCCAGTTGAGGTGGCTCGGGCATCTGGTTAGGATGCCTCCTGGACGCCTCCCTGGTGAGGTGTTCCGGGCATGTACCGCGGAAGGCAAAAGGGAATGCTCAGACGAGAGCACAATCCCTGTGGATGAACCTTCAACTACAGGTGAGGCAGTAGAGGCCCAACAAGAGAGCCCCCTCTGCGAGCTGAAACAGTTGGCACTCACTGAACACTACCTACCACAGGTAGTCAATGGTGTTGAGATTCAAGGATCCCACACCGATGATGCTGTTCTGTCCCCTTGGACGGAGAAATCAGCGATCAGCCAAGCTTTCTTTGGAACCTTGGTTAAGAAACAGTTGGGTCTCGGAATGAACAAAAAGGCTTTCCGCTTCTCGTTAGACCCCAACGATAAACAGGTAATGACCGCTAAAGGGATCATTGACCTTAAACTAATCTGGAACCAACGAGAACTGGATCACCCGTTCCTCGTGGTCCCGAACTTACCACATGCAACCTACATAGGCTCCGATATTTTGGTAAGATTAGGTGTCCGAGTGGACGTCAGCAACAATGCACTGTGGTCACTAGATACAGCCACGAAGGACTCTCCTGTGTTAACCACAGAGAACCTTAAGGCTGGACAGACCATTCCAGAGGTCTGCCAGGTTGCTAACAGCCATAACACTGTGGTACCACCTCAGGTTATGAACAAGCCGGTGATGATTCACATCATGAAAGGACAGGCTATTGGAACAAAACAGGCATGCTTTCAACCATCTCCTATGTTTTTCAACTTAGGACTGTCCATGGAGGCCACATGCCAAGTGACCCTCGACGGCAGAACCACGACTGTCGCTGTGTGTAACACGAGCACAGAAGAGGTACTGATCCCAAAACGCTCGCAGCTCGGATGGTTGATCTCTACTGATTTTCATGATTTTGAACTAAGCATTCCATTTCTGGGAGGACTCCCAGAAAACTTGATCCCAAGTCATCATTCGGGGCGAGTCTTGTTCACAAAACCAACACAGGCCATAGCTCTTTTCTCCCCCACTGAGTCCGACCGGGACATTGTCCACAGGTTCGGTTTCAACCAAGGAGAAAGTCTAGGCCCTCAAACTTACAGTGCACTACCTGTTGACAGGTTTTATGACACTGAAGGGGACTCACTGGAGCTCCCCAGAGAACAAGAACCGCTCTCAATTGCTTCACAGATAGACCAGGTGGTCGCTCAGGCCGACGCCTTGAAAACTGATGAAGACAGGGACAAACTTCGCAAAGTTCTGCTAAAATATGAAAAATCATTCTCAACTGACTCGATGGATTGTGGGTTGACCACGCTCCACACAGTGAGCATTCCAACCCCGCCTGATGCTCCACCTGCATTTGTCAGACAATACAAGATTCCTCTGGCAGCACATCAACCTATCAGGGAAATCATTGATGACCTGTTAGGAAAAGGTATCATCCGATACTGTAACAGCACTTACTCTGCGCCTTTATGGCCGGTGTTAAAACCAAATGGTAAGTGGAGACTTACTATAGACTACAGAAAGCTAAACAAACAAGTTCCCTTATCCAGATGGCCTATGACGCAGCTCCAACAGGAGTTGCCCAAGGTCACCAATGGTAAGTACTTTTCGACCCTTGACATCGCCTCTGGTTTTTGGACCATTCCTGTGCGCGACGAGGATCAATACAAACTAGCTTTCACTTTTGGTGGCCGTCAATACACCTTCAATAGGTGTCCCTTTGGCTACGCTAACTCACCTGCAGAGTTCAACATCTTCTTGAACAAAGCATGTCCAGACGCCCGCGAGCGTGGGACACTGATTTATGTGGATGATGTCCTTTTGAGGCAGCCAACACTGGACTCACATCTGGCCGAAATCGACCACGTTCTGAATCAGCTGACAACTGCTGGTGCTAAAATATCACTGTCGAAGTGCCAGTGGTGCAGAACCAAGGTGGACTACGTTGGCCTACTTGTAGGTCCAGACGGAGTACAACCACAGCTGACTCGCACCCAAGGCCTTGACAATCTCAAAGTCCCCACCAATCTCAAAGAACTACAAAGTTTTCTTGGCGTGTGTAACTACTCGAACCAGTTCATAGAGAACTATGCAGACCTTGCAAAGCCACTGACTGAACTCCTAAAGAAAGACGTTCCATTCGTCTGGACTGACAAACAGCAGCAGGCAATGGACGCTCTTATAAACAGGATTAAGTCAGCCCCATGTTTAGCCTACCCAGACTACAACAAAGAGTTTTACTTGGAAGTGGGCTTCTCAGCTCATTGCATAAGTGCAGGTCTATACCAAATACACGACAGAGACAAACGTGTAGTGGCCTACGCCAGCAAAACGATGGCGGGCCCCGAGTTGAGATTCTCAGACTGTGAGAAAGCTCTACTGACCACAGTGTGGGCAGTAAAACATTTCTCCAGCTACATTGGTGGACAGAAAATCATTGTGGAAACACAACACCAGCCAGTGACATTCCTGAACAGCCAACGCATCAGAGATGGTGTGGTAACAAACTCTCGTGTTGCAACGTGGCTCATGGCGCTTCAAAGTTTTAACCTAGACATACGTTATGGTCAAAACAAGAAGTCACATCTGGGGACAGACTTGGCACTCTGCCAAAAGTGTACACAAGATGTACCAGCGACCCAGCCGTTGGCTGAGGAAAAAACCCCTGTGACTGAAGACCCGAACCACCACTTCTTTGATGACAATATCTGCAAAGATATGACAACATTGTACGTGGATGGATCTTCATTCCTCCGCGACAAAATCTGTAGGGCAGGTGTTGGAGGGGTCCTCCTCCAAGACCAAGAACAGATTACCTTCAGCTACAAATTAGGCTCTCAGACTTCTCAGTACGCTGAGATTGCAGGAATCCTAATAGCTCTCCAGATGGTAGTAGCACGCTCCATCAAGACCCTAGTCATCTGCACTGACTCTAACTATGCTCGTTTGAGTTTCGCTTGTCACCTTGCTGTGTGGAAACAGAACGGTTTCCTAACAAGCGACAGAAAAGTGGTCAAACACAAAGAGCTTTTCATGGCATGTGATCACTTGGTGACATCACACGACTTACAGATCTACTGGAAGAAAGTTCCAGGACATTCTAGAGTCCCAGGCGATGACAAGCACTACAATGACATTGCGGATTCCTTAGCCAAAGAAGGAGCCGACGAAGGTCCTCTATGGTCCTTCGACTCCTCCTGGTTGATCAAGACTCTGTCAACACAACCTGCTGTTGAGGTTATGGCAGTCACACGTGCACAGGCCGCGGCCAGACCTGCTGACAACGCAGTCTCTGTACGGCCTGCACTGACTGACCCAGACATCATCCAACAGCAAAAGTCGG
>JBBPBX010008147.1:29853-58112 GCA_038048925.1 Garcialebias charrua | reverse complement strand
TATACGAGCTACTTTCTGCAGTGTCTCTCCCCTCTCTCTACCCATCTCGCCCTCTTCCTCTACAATAAAGGCCATTAGAGCCCAAAAATGTAAAAAATAATAAAAAGAAAAAAAGAAATGGTCAAATAGTTTCATCACAATGTTGAAGAGCTTGAGTCGATTGCCACTGCAGAAGATTGTCACAACACCAACCAAATCGCTGGTCAGACTATCTGTAGAAAAAACCCAGGCATTTTACATGAATCAAACAGTTGAGAAACTCATGTATGGCATGTTATTAGAAAGTGGCAACCCTGAAACAGTATTACAGACACTTCATGATGCATGAAATAAGATTTCCTTCGAAAAAGAGGAAGTACAACAAAGCCTGTTGACCACACAAAAGGAAATCAATTCTTAAAACAAACCAGGCATGTTACCTGTACGACAGGCTGTCTTCTAATTTGACTGAAGTGAATATCTCACCAAACACCCAAGGGGCGATTTCTCTGAGAGCAACGAGTCATAAAAAAATAACTCAATTCAAACAATAAAACCCTTCCAGATATGTCACAGTTCTAACTCTCGCAGCTCGACAGATAACCTTTCATGTTTACCAGCTTCAAACGCTGCAAGAAGCTTTAAGTCGTTGTCTCGCTCAGTGCTGGTTTCCCTGGCAACAAGATCATGATAATGTTGCCTTTGACATGACAGAAGGAATCATCTCGCTAACAAACAGAGACAACAGGCACAGGGAGGGCTCGGGGAGAGGAAAGGGAGGGGGTGGGCTGAATTAATGGACTCATTTTCACACAGGGGGAAAAGCAGCAGCGGCGGCTACTCACCATCCTCCATCTTCCTCTATTGCCTCCAATGCATTCCTGCTGGCAGGCACTCTCTTGCTTTCCCAAGGGAACAGGCAGCCTCCACTGGAAAGCTAAATAACAGTCAGTGGCCAGTGGGGACTGGCAGGGACAGAAATCTGATGATGGCTGCCCTTCAAGGCTGCGGCTCTAAACCAGGCATGAGCGTCACACCATCTAAAAGCTGAAATGAACAAGCCGTGTGGACGCCATGTGTTTTCCATCAGAGAAAAAAAAGGGCTAATCAACCAGTCATGTGGAATCGCAGAGGGCTTGGCTCAATTCATGTGATCATCTTCCATTACTCTATAAAAGAAACTGTAAAACCTTGAAGCCCATTTCAGACAGACCTAATCTTTAGTTCTATAGAAAATGGGTCGAGTGACACTCTCTTTGCACATTTATAAATGACAGAAACCTTGTCCTTTCCTTGACTGACAGACTACTGAAATGACTTCAGGCAGGAGCTAACATTTGTCTTCTCATTTAATCACCACCACTCGTTCTAAGAGAAATACTCTTGACACAATGTTTTAAATTTAAAGGACATTTCACAATGTTTTTGTGTGTGTGTGTGTGTAATCTGACTGCATAAACTCTGCATGTTTTCAGAAAATGAGTAACAAGTTAGTTAGCTGAGAAACAAATGGACATGATGTAATACATTAGGTAGGATCTCACTGGGATGAGACTGTAGGCGACAATGTGTCTAAATAAAGGTTGAATGAAAAGGTGAAGACACAAAATGCAAGAAAAATATCCACACTTTCACTTGACATCACTTTGAATTGGTATGTTTTCACAAACCCCATTGAGTTTCACATCAAATTTGCCCAACGTTAATATATTGACAAAAAACAAAGTTCTAATACTCTTGAATCATAGAAACTAAATTCATAAGTGTTCCAGATGATAACTCTGAGAGAAAACTTGTCTTGCAAGTTTTTCATATGCATTTCATTGTTCATAATTCCAGCAACACAAGGACAAAACCCTGTGCTCCTGAAGAAATGTCAAGAACCTCCACAAACATTTTAAAGTTTTAGGACATTTCGGTAAGTTCTTCATGATTGTTGTTTGCACTATCCAACATTTTCCTCCCAGTGACATAGAAGCTCATGCCTCAAAGTTCATGCTCAATAATCAAGGTAGAAAATCCAACAAAGTTCAGTCCGGTCATTTGGACGGTTTCTTTTTTTATCCAAAGGACTTCATCAGTCCAAAGAACTTCATCAGTTCAAGGAGCCTCAACAAACTCAGTCCCACAAGTAGTACACCCACATAGTGGACCAATCAGATTGCTGGTGATAAGATGGTTTCTGGGGCCCACCCTCTCCGCTGCCGATTCATCTGAAACATTCGTGACGAAAGTGGTCCAAAACATCAAAGTTTTGAAGTTCGTCAAAGTTCATGAGCATGAACTTTAATGTTTTGAACCACTTTGGCTATGGCTGCCTCAGAGGAGTTGACAGGGGAGAGGGCGGGCCCCAGAAACCACCTTACTGTCAGCAAACTGGTTGATCCACTGTTGCTTGTGGGACTGAGTTTGTTAGGACTCCTCTGACTGATGAAGTCCTTTGGATGAAGGACAAAATGTCTCAACAAAAAGAAAGAAAGAAAGCGTCCCGATGACCTGACTGAACTTTGTTAGCCCTGGTATTCCTTTGGCTACCTTGTTGCCAGCTGTCACTTTTTAACTGACTGCCCCAGCCGACATAAGCTCAAGTCTGGCAACTTGTTTTATTGGTTTTATGAAAAGTGTTAAAAATGACATAATCTTTCAAATGCTTACATAACCCAGTCAAAATTTAAAAATAAAACATTGAGCTAAATGGTAAAAATCCATACAGACAGAAGAAAAACAAAAACACAGATTTAATAAAAAAAATAAAACAAGTCTTTCTCCAGTGTTGTCACTTTAACTCATTTTAATGATTAGTCCCCAAAAGTTTATCCATCTTTGCGCCATCTTTGCCGAACTCTTTTGAAGTTGCCATTCTTGATTGAAAGGGCATGGTTTCAAAATAGTGGGTTTTATCTGGCAAATAACAGGTGACTTGTATGGGAAACAAAAAGTTTACAGAAAGAGATAAACAGGAGATGAATAGTGAACCTAGTATACAATGTATTACTTGTTTGATATATTTTTCAATAGAGTACAGTATAATGGTGAACTTGGTAATATTGGTTCTATTTAGAATTAATATTTGAGCAGGCATGAGACTGGTCAGGCCTTGACGTCATTCACAGATTAATAAAGTTATTACTTTACTTTTTATGTATATGAATGTTTCTGTTCAGTGCCTTGAGGTGACGTCTGTTGTGACTTGGAGCTATAAAAATAAACTGAACTGAATTCTCAAGCTGAGTCCTTCATTCAGTGGTTGAACAAAACAGTGGCTTCCAATTTCATAAAGTCAGAGGCATTAGACAGGA
This sequence comes from Garcialebias charrua, assembly GCA_038048925.1. Lineage (NCBI taxonomy): Eukaryota > Metazoa > Chordata > Actinopteri > Cyprinodontiformes > Rivulidae > Garcialebias > Garcialebias charrua. Next base: position 54,834 of record JBBPBX010008147.1, on the reverse strand, counting down.
CTCAAAAACAAATGATCACACACTGACAAATATTTGTATAGTAAATAATATCCTGGTGGCATTTTTTTTAATTTATTTTTGTTTTCAGAAGACTTGCAGAAATGTCCCCATTTTACCGAGTAACCATTTCTTGTTGGATAGAGCCCAACAACGTTTGACGCAGACGTTGCACCAAAAGGGACAAAGATGTGTCTTTTGGGTCAAGTGTTTGTCTATCCCTGAACTTGCCACTGCCACTAGTTGTATTTTGTGTTGACGACCGTTACACAGGTAAACTAGCAAAGTAAAGTTGAAATGATTCAGTTTGACATATTTGTGAAAAGTCCATGATTTCCTTTAGTTGTCTTCATTGAAGCACAAGTGGAAGATTAGACAGAGCTCAAGAACATCTCACTGCTGATCCGCTCACCTATCATCCAGGGGCCACACTCTTAATAATGCACAAATATAAGCTCTAAAGAAATGTAATTGGGTGAGTTATAAGAGATTCAAGTAAAGTAACTAACAATGGAAAATTAGCAACCAAATGGAGACACACACATTTTGGTTGTAAATATTCGTATTCCATCTGTTTAACTTTACTCTTTTAACCTGAATGTCTTTAGGAATCGACTTTCTGAGACGGAAGCAAGTTCCATGTTTGAGAAAATGGTGGCACTTCTTTGGTGTCTTCTGTGTTTAATCCTAGAAAGTAAACTTTAGAACTGAGCATTTAAATAAACCCATGGAAGAACTTGTGTATGAAATATCTCTACTTCAGATTGTTTTGATCCTTTGATCCTCTTGAGCATCTCAAGTCTGAGTGCAAAATCCCACAATGACAAGAAAATAGCATCTTATATACTTCTGCCTTTAATGCCACAAAGCAAAAGAAGCATCTCAAACCAGTTCAAAATTACACTTGAGTGACTTTACAACTGTGTCAAGGATGATGCAACAAAATGGGTGTGTAATTTACAGCTCGCTGTTGCATCATCTATGGCACGTCCATTTTATGGGGAGTTGCAAATGAGTCAGTCTTGCTAGATCCATCTGAGATAGACAAACGAGTTTCACACACTGATGAGGGACAAAAAAGAAAATCCCTAAAGAAACTGCTTTAATTAAAAATTAGATTGTCCAAAAACAAAAAAAGATAATAAAACGTCGACATTAGGAACAATATGTGAATCATTTTTTGTGAGATTATAAGTCAGAGAGTCAGTTTCTTTATTTGTTATTCACATCACATGTTGTACATGTAGTGGAACTAAATTGTGTACACAGGGTCCTAGTTACACCCAACAATAGCAAAAAAATAAAGTGTAAAAAGAAACAGTAAATAAGGATCTGATACATAAACTAAGATATATTCTGAACGAACCCCCAACGGTACACTAAAAGATCTAAGATATATGCCAGTCACTAAAAGTGCAAAACAACACACCGAACAACAGCAGCACAATTCTCACAGGTTCTGTTCGGCTATAATTTACACACAATGCAAGCACTACCATAAACTAAACTAACAAAAACTGGGATTTATTCAAAGCATGCAAAAAAATAAAAAATAATAACAAGGTGCCAAAAGTGAAAAAGAAATAAATCTACAGCAGCATTGTCCTATTGGCAGAGTGGTTCTGATGACAGTGAGGTTATAGCAACATGGTCCAGTTAGCACCATGATCCAGTTAGCAGCATGATACTAGCAACATGGTCCAGTTAGCAGCATGATGCTATGATACTGTTAGCGGCGTGGTTCGGTTAGCAGCATGGTGTTTGTTAGCAGCATAAGCAGGTCTTGTAAGCAGCTTGATGATAATAAGGACCGCAGCAGCTGCCCTCCCAGACTGCCTTCCAGAACCAGGTCCAGCAGACAGAGAACATCCAAGGTTCCCCCGTGGTACCAAGCGGGGTCCACAGAGTTCAGTCCAATCAGGCAGATGGAGGATCTTGTTAGCAGCATTAGCAGGTTAGCAGGTCTAGTTAGCAGTCCCTTCAGCAGCATGATGATAATAAGGACCGCAGCAGCTGCCTCACAGACTGCCCTCCAGAACCGGGTTCGGCAGACGGAGAACATCCAGGTTTCCCTGCGGAACCAAATGGGTCCGTAGATCCAATATGGCGGCGCGTGCAAACGTTGCGGCTTCTCTCTCTCCCAGCAACACTGAACACGGTGCTTTCGTCTGTTTTGTCCTGCACGCCGCAATTTGCCGGCACGTCTTTGTCTTGTCTACGTGTTCAAGAACGCAAGTATAGCCGTGAATTCCTGCTTGATGTCGGAAAAACCGCTCATTTGGGAATAAACAGCGAACTCCAGGAGAAGCTACATGAGCTCGAGGAGGAGTTACATGAGCTTCGTGACTGCGAGCTGCTCTGGAAGCCAGCCCGGACCTTCCCTTCATCGCGCCCGCCGTGGAAGTACCACAAGCGGCGTGACGCTTCACCGCGCCCGCCATGGAAACGCCACAAGCGGCGTGACAGGAAACAGAAGCGGGGTAAACGCGGAGGTATCAGAGCTAGGCTAGCAGCTAGCCCACACAGGCCGGCTATTCCATCCATGGTTCTGGCTAACGTGCGCTCCTTGGACAACAAATTGGATTATATACGCCTGCTACGAACGACACAAAAGACTGTGAGAGACTGCTGTGTGTTTGTATTCACGGAAACGTGGCTCAACAACAACGTTCCGGACCATGCTGTCCAGCTGGAGCAGCTAACATGCTACAGAGCGGACCGAACCCTCGAGGGAGGTAAGACAAGGGGAGGGGGGCTCTGTGTTTACATCAACAACGCATGGTGTCGTGATGCTGCTGTGGTCTACAAACACTGCTCACATTTAGTGGAGTTCATGACTATTAAATGCAGACCGTTCTTTTTACCGAGGGAGTTTACAGCTGTTTTGATTGTTGCTGTATATATCCCCCCAAGCTCCAACAGCAAAGATAGAAGTGAGGCACTAAATGAACTATATCTGCACATCAGTGAGCAACAAACAGCCCATCCTGATGCTTTTCTCATCACGGCTGGTGATTTCAACCATGCAGATTTAAAGAGTGTTCTCCCAAAAACATACAGAAACATAAACTTTGCAACAAGAGGAAACAACACCCTGGACCAGGTTTACACCACCATGAAAAATTCCTACAGAGCCATCCCCCTCCCCCACATTGGTGCTTCTGACCATATCTGTGTTATGCTAAAGCCAGCATACAGGCCACTGGTGAAAGTCACAAAACCAGTCCGCAAGCAGATACGAGTGTGGCCAGAGGGGTCTTCAGAGGCACTCCAGGACTGTTTTGACACCACAGATTGGAGTATGTTCAAAGAAGCTGCTACCACAAACAACAACTTATGTCTCCAGGAGTACTCAGACACTGTATGTTCATACATCACCAAGTGCATTGATGATGTAACCAACCTTAAAACCATCACTGTTCGGGCTAACCAGAAGCCATGGCTGACAGCTGAGGTTCACAGACTCATGAAAGCCAGGAATGCTGCCTTCAAAGCGGGAGATCAGGTGGGCCTGAGGGCAGCCAGAAACAACCTGGACCGGGGCATCAGAAAGGCAAAGAAGCAGTATTCTGGGAAAATAGCTCACCGTTTCAAGGACAGCAGGGATACACGCAGTCTGTGGCAGGGAATACAGACCATCACAAACTACAAACCACCCCCACAGACCTGTGACAGCTCAGCCTCTGCGCTGAATGAACTGAATGAGTTCTTTGCTCGGTTCGAGGCAAGTAACGGCACACCAGCACATAAACTCCCCCCCTCTCCTGATGGCCAGGTGCTGACGGCGATCATTCATCAAGATTAACGCCCGGAAGGCCTCTGGTCCTGACAACATACCTGGTCGCGTGCTGAAGGACTGTGCAGGGGAACTCGCAGCGGTCTTCACGGACATCTTTAACATCTCACTGAGCCAGGCCATCGTCCCCACCTGTTTCAAAGCCACCACCATCATCCCTGTCCCAAAGAAGGCAACGCCCGCATGCCTCAATGACTATCGCCCAGTAGCACTCACCCCCATCCTGATGAAGTGCTTTGAACGGCTAGTCATGAAAAGCATCACATCTGTCCTCCCTGACTCCCTGGATCCCTTCCAATTTGCATACCGACCTAATCGCTCAACCGACGATGCCATCTCCTCTGCCCTTCACACAGCTCTCACACATCTGGACACGAAGGACTCCTATGTTAGAATGTTGTTCATCGACTTCAGCTCGGCATTTAACACCATCATCCCCCAACAGCTCATCCTTAAACTGGACAGTCTGGGGCTGAACACCTCAATGTGTAACTGGCTGCTAGACTTCCTGACCGGGAGACCACAGACAGTGCGGGTCGGGAGTAACACATCTAGCACCATCACATTGAACACAGGGGCCCCACAAGGATGTGTGCTGAGCCCCCTTCTATTCACCCTGCTAACACACGACTGCACACCATCGTACAGCTCCAACCACTTCATCAAGTTTGCGGACGACACAACAGTGGTGGGTCTCATCAGCAACAACGATGAGACGGACTACAGGAACGAGGTGAGCCGCCTGGCCTTGTGGTGCGGACACAACAATCTCACTCTCAACGTGGAGAAGACAAAGGAGATTGTTGTGGACTTCAGGAAGAAGGATGCCCAACATGCCCCTCTGACCATCAACAGCACCGCAGTGGAGAGAGTAGACAGCACCAAGTTCCTGGGAGTGCACGTCTCAAAGGACCTGTCCTGGAGCAGGAACACTGCAGCACTGGCAAAGAAGGCTCACCAGCGTCTCTACTTTCTCCGCAAGCTGAAAAGGGCTGGAGCTTCAACCCCCATCATGAGCACCTTCTACAGAGGTGCCATAGAAAGTGTCCTGACCAGCTGCATCACTGTGTGGTTTGGTGCATGTACTGCATCCTGCCGCAAGAGCCTCCAGCGCATTGTGAGAGCAGCTGAGAAGATCGTGGGCACCTCCTTGCCCTCACTGCAGGACTTACACAGCAAACGCCTCACTCGGAAAGCCCACCGCATGGCAGGTGATCCCACACACCCACTACACAGCTGCTTCAGACTGCTGCCATCAGGGAGGAGACTGAGGAGTCTCCAGGCTCGAACCAGCAGACTGAGAGACAGCTCTGTTCATCAGGCAGTCAGAATGCTAAACACTCTGCCTGCTCTGCCCCCCCTCCCATTTGAACTGCCTTAACACTAAAACTTTCTCACACATTATCACTCAACACAAAGTTTTTCACTAAACTCTCGGTCATGTGCTCATACAGTTTGCACTACTTCTCATACTTGCACTAATGTCTGTATTACATCACTGCCTATAATCATAATACTGTTTACATTCTCTGTTTACATTTATTTATACTGTTTACTTTTATTACTACTGCTTACATTTAATTACTACTGTTTACATTTATTTACACTACTCTAATATCTACACCACTGCTGGTACATATACAGTGTGCTCTGAACGGTCTTATTTAGGGATGCCTAATGTGCCTTACTGCATATGCCACTTTTTGCCTCTATAACAACATCAACTACTACCTCATACATATACTGTGTACATTGACTCATACGCTGCTTTGCCACTTTGCAAATGTCAATGCTAGAAACCTTTAGTTTATTTTAGTTATACTTTTTATACTCTTTTTTTGTGCTAGTATGCAAAAACTCAGGACAGTATTATGTTCATTAAATGTTTAATGTTTTAGTTTTAGAGTTGGTGTGGATTTTCATGCTCTTGCACCGCTATGCAAAAAAAAAAAAAAACTCAGGACAATGTTAGTTTTACTATTTTATGCTTATGTCTATTATTATATGTTTCAGTGTTTCAATGTTTAGATGTTTACTGTTGCACCGAGGGACTGAGAGAAACGCAATTTCGGTCCTGTGTATGTCCTGTACAGTACATATTGCAGATCTGACAATAAAGTTGACTTTGACTTTTGACTTTTGACTAGAGTTCGGTCCGTGCAGGCAGATGGAGGATCATGGAGACAACCGCCATGACAGGCCTGAGGCTGGAAGGACAGGGCCATGATGGCAGGACAACAACACAGAAAACTCCACAAGTGTGTCGTGGTCATACCTGTACTGTGGATGTGCACTGAAGGCGCAAAAAAAGTTAAAACAAAAACATCAGGAACAAAAAAAAGATCGAGTTCACCTGTGCTGCGACCATCTTGGAACTTGTATAACTTATATCTTACCAATTCTAAAGTTTATATTAAACCCGAGTCCAAAACTTTACCCTGTATTGGCTTAGCATTTCTTGAAGGAATATACATACACCACTCACCGCCTTTCGTGCCAGAGAGTTTTAGAGAAAGATAATCTCAGGCTGAGAAATGATGGAGTTGTAGCCGTTTAGGTCAAACCTGGAAAAGAACATTGATGATCTCTTGTAAAATTGGGGGCTGCCGTAGTAGTGTCGCAGCTTTGTACCGGTAATCCTGTTGCCGGTTTGAGCCAAGTTGCACCAGGAAAGGCATCTGGTGTAAAACTTTCATAAGACTTCACATGCGGTGCCCCTACAGGAAACAAAAAGCTAAATTGCAAGATCTCACACTCAAAATGTGTATGAGGAATGATTCCAGCTGCTACCACATCAAATCTTAGATCAATGTAAACTTACCTGAGTTGTAGGCATTTCTTGTTTTTAAAAGTGTTTGCTTTGAACTGGACCGACTCCAAGCATTACCAAGTTGTAGATATACATCCAGTGATTATTTTCTGTGAGTTTTATTAGTTGTTTTCCAAGGGTTTCATGAGATGTTTTGGTCATACAAACACACAGACACAAACAGTTTTTGTGTTTCTTCCCAGCGAAAGTACACCTGGACCAGTCTTACCAGTCTTCCTGTTTGACCGTGTTGCTTTCCTGTCTTCTCTGATCCCAGCCGGTCGAAACAGATGGCCGCTCGTCCTGAGCCCGATTCTGCTGGAGGTTTAATTCCTGTTAAAAGGGAGTTTGTCCTCTCCACTGTTGCCACTGTGCTAATCAAGATAAGAGGTTGTGACAGAATGAAGATTCAACACAATCGGCTGGTTTACTTAGATAGCTTTTATTAATAGACATTTTATAATGCATGAATGCTTTTGTACCTTGCCCAGAGACATTTGTTGGGAATTTGTGCTGTATAAATAATCTAATTTGAAGATTATTAACCAGCTTTGCCTTTTGAGTGTTAAATGTGACGATAAAGCAAAATAAATGGATAAAAAAAAAAATTCTGTTAGAGAAATTAGATCAACCTTGAAGGCTGTGACATCTTTTCCGCCATGTCCTAAATTTGTCTCAAACATCTTATTGGGGACAAACTTTATTTTGACCCAATTAGTCCAACAGCGATCATACTATACAGGCACGGGTATTTCCAAAGGACTTTTTTTTTTTACTCATAAAGTTTCTCAAACAAAAGCTTTATTGTTAGTTCAGTAAATGTAATGTTATTTTTAAGCATCTCTTCATGTTTTGTCAAAAATCTGCATTACTCTTGATTGAATTGTACCAGACCACTTTTGAAAAGCCTGTGGCGAAATCGTGTCGGCATTTAAGGTCTATCACATAACAACATGCAAAAGTTAATCCTGGGTAATCATGTTATGTTGCTGTTACAGAGCCTGCCACTGAGAAAACAGAAGCCTGGAAGGAACTGTTTTACATATTCAAAGCTTGACAAAACCCCATATTCTGATATTTACATCTCCTGACATAAAACGCCTCAAAGACAGACTCTCAGTGGAAGAGGATTCATACGAAAAGATGAGATTTCTTGGTTCGAATGGAGAGCGTTCTCTGTGGACACCCTAATGTGAAGACCCATGAGCCTCTTTAGTTTGACTAATTTCACTTTCTGTGAGTATTCTGCTGAACACATTGATGTGACCATAATTCCAACAGTCCCCATAATACATTTGTGTTTTTATGGATACAGTTTCATTCTCCAAGTCAAAAAGGTCAGGAGCTCAATTGATCGGTTATCGGTGGATCTTTAGAAATGGCATCAAATGCTATCATCTGTGATGGGAAATCCAATTTTTATTGAATTCACGCATCTGCTCTCCTTTTGAGGACCAACACAAGTCAGCAGTTTCATTTATTTCAGTTTTCTAAAAAACATTTGTTCCTTTTACTTTGCACAGATTTCCTCTAATTACAGTTATTTGTGAACATTTACAAATGATTTTTAAGGGCAAACAGTTCATGGATTTTTTTGTGAACTGAGAACACACACTTGGTCTCCATATCTCAGATTTCTCTCTCTCTCTCTCCCCTTGAGGCTTTGTCCAAACGGAAATGCTGACTCGATAAAAACAAAAATGTCATCTGTCGCTTCTAAAAATATTCTTAAAAATACAGCACCGACCTTTGCTAGAAATGTTTTCGTCTACAAAGTACACAAAAATGCTGGAAATGGCCCAAAGTTCTGTAGTCTGCCAGGTCTGTATGTGGCACTGGGACGCTTCTATGACAATACACCAAAAACAAGAAACAAGATGTGGAGCAGATGCATAAAGCTTTGGTAAAAACTGTAGATAGAAGAAAAAAGACGAGGATGGTGAACAAAAGAGCAAAAAACAAATGATTTTTTACAGATGTAGAAGGACAACAAAGTATTTCTACAAAAAGTGCAGGACAGTGAGTGTTGACGTGGACATGTGTCAGTCCAAATACATGAAAATAATGGACTCTTTTCAGGCTCAGCATTCAGACAGATGTCTGGTTTTTTTTCATGACATCTTAAAGCTGGGGTATGTAACTTTGTAGTGCAGTCTGTAACTTTTCAAACAATATATTTTTAACATATTTCTTCACTCTGTCACTATCTACTGACAAACTGATGTTAGACAAAGTAATCTCTGAAAAAAACTATAGTCCCCTTGCTTCTCTATCAGCATTTATAAAAACACTAAAAACACAGAGTGACCAGGACAATGACAGCCAATAAAAACAGAGTTTGTAACCAGCCAATTAAAAACAGAGCTTGAATTTGAATCAGCCAATAAAAACAGAGCTTGAATTTGAATCTCAGCAGAGCCTCCCCCTCAGAGCCATATATGGCTCTGAGGGGGAGGGATCAGAATGCTTTGCCTGTTGAAAATTTTTCTAAGTTCTGTACTCCACAGAAAGTTACACATAGCACCTTTAAAGGTATTGTGACATGATGTAAATTTGCATATCTGTCACAACATATATATCTTATATCATTCAGCTATGTTAATTTTTGCAAAATAAATTATAAATATAATAAAATTGCATTCCAAGTTATGGTAATTTTTTTGCTGTGTAGCGTCACTGGAAATCCGAGAATTTCATTTGTGAATGCTCACTTGTTCACTAGCGATATTAGAACACCCAAATGCGCTACAACGTGACGGCATTTTTCGAGTTACACAAAAAAAAGAGGCGATCTTTCAGACAATGAATCTGTATGGCAAGCAGTTACCACACCAAACAAATGGGCAAGGCTCTGCCTTCTGCCCGTTGTCACGTCACTGATGACGTATGAAAATTCACGGATTTCCAGTGACGTATCACAGCGAAAAAATTACCATAACTTGGAATGCAATTTTAATATATTTATAATTTATTTGACAAAAACGAACATAGCTGAATGATATAAGATATATATGTTGTGACATATATGCAAATTTCTAACATCAATCATGTCACAATACCTTTAAGCATATCAGGCTAAATTCATTCAGTTGCCTTCAGTGCCACTTTACAGTGGGGTCCTGCAAGGCTCTATTCTTGGACACCTTCTGTTTTCATTGCATCTGCCCCCCCTGGGGCCTATCCTGAGGAAACATGGTCTTTTGTTTCTATGCTATGCTGATAATAATAATAATAATGTCACATTTTGTCATCCGTGTATGTTTCCATACAAGACGAAATTTGTCTCTGCATTTAACCCAATCACCACCAGGTGGGGCAGTGGGCAGCTATAGAAAGCGCCCGGGGAGCAATGTGGGGATGAGATGTGCTGCTCATACACACCACAAGGTATGCAGTGACCGGGGTTCGAACCTGGGTCTTTCGGGTCCCAAGTCGACTGCCCTGCCTCTACACCATCTTGGCCCCCCATGATTGTCAGATTTATCTGCCCTTAAAACCAAATAGTTCATGCACAATTCACCCTCTGTTAAAATGTCTTGATGACATCAAGACATGGACAGCTTCAAACTTTTTAAGTTTTAACGTTCAGAAAACTGAAGTTATTGTGTTTAGCCCTTACTGCTGTCCCTATTCCTGTTAACCTTGACTCCCTTGAGCAATATCTTAAGCAATTTGTTCCAAATCTCAGGATCATTTTAGACTTTAAGTTTAATAAACTGATTAACTCTGTTCTATGAAAAAGCTTCTTAGTCAAGGCAGATAGCTAAGCTTAAGTCTATGTTGACCAGACCTGACCTTGAAAAAAATAGTCCATGCATTCATTACAACCCAGCTGGACTACTGTAACATGCTTTATGTTGGGGTCAGTCAGGTCTCCCTTTCACGTCTCCAGCTCATCCAAAATGCTGCTGCTTGGTTAGTAACAGGAACTCGTAGGTTTGAGCACATTTCACCAGTTTTGTCCTCCCTTCACTGGCTCTCTGTGTGTGTCAGAATTGATTTTAAAATCATCCTGCTGACATGTTGTGTTTTTCTGGCTTTTTAACCTGTTGTCATTTTAAGCACTGTTTTTTGTTCATCACTTGGTCACCATCACCATGGTTGTGTAAAGTGCTACTGTATAGAAGTAAATAAATGAAATGAAAATGAAATGAAAATGACAATGAAATGAAAATGAAATGACATTTATGTGCATTATGGCCTCACACCATCATACCTCTCTGAGCTACTTCATCCGTATGTTCTTTCTCAGGTGCTGAGATCCTCTGACCAGCTGCTTTTGGTTGTGCCAAAAACCAGACTGAAGCTCAGAGGAGATCGAGTCTTTTCAGTCGGGGGCCCTAAACTCTGGAACAGTCTAGTCTGCCCCCCAACATTAGACAGACCACTTCACTTCCTCTTTTGAAATCTCTTTTAAAAACACACTTGTTTTCACTGACATTTAGATTTAATTTAGTACCGATATTTCATTGTTTCTCATTGTTTTTGTGTTATGTTTTTAATTTGATGCTTTTAATTACGATCTCGTTATATGTATTTTTCTCTTTAACAACTGTCTTGATCTTATTGTTAAATACTTTGGTAACAGCTGCTGTTTTTAAATGTGCTTCATAAATTTGACTTCACTAAATTCTTTGGGCACAATTTTCACATTTCCCACTTTTTTAATGTACATTTCATGTATATCATGAACCCTGTACATTTTAGTGTTAACAGTTCAATAAAGTGATAAATACATTTTTAGCCTTAGCTTATGTGGCGTGGAAATAATAATAGTAATAAGGGGCTTTTCCTCTGTTCTATTCAAGGTAATTGTTCATCAGTCTTGTCTGTTTGTTGAAGTTATATTGTATTATAGGGATTTTGCTGTAATTGAACAACTACCACCTGCAACACAAACACAAGCAATTAATCTGTCAGTGTTGCTATGTCTGTTTACTTGGGGTCATAGGTTAGGCAGGAGGTGGGATTATGGCATCATCATTTTCAAAAGTTTTTCGTTTTGCCATTACAAACACGAAAAGAACAAAACCCCTTTTTTGTGTGGTTATTTTGAAATTCATATAAAAAATACAGTTTGGGGGCTCCTGAAATAAACTATAAACCTCATAATCTCCATGTTTCTGTATGTTTTGCATAAAAGCAGCAGACGAGCAAACTGTCTCCATCCATTTTTGCTGAACTCGGCTAACTCGCTGCTGGCTAAGCTCAATTCACTAAAACCACCCTTTTAATTAATCTGCACTTAAAGCTCCGAGATTAGTTTCTCAATGCAGCGTTGTGCGTGTGTTAAGTCTTCAGATGTTGCTCACTTTTGCAGAGGCTCCTCTGCATGGAATCTGGCTGTCAAATAGTCTTCAATGAGCAAATATTGACAATATCCTTTCCAAAATATTTCCTTTGTGTTGCCACCCCGGTCCGACAGGCAGCCCTCTGTGACGGATTATGAGATGGATGAGCCATAAGCTGCTCCTAGGTTGTATTGTTTCACAGCCTGCCACCACCTCTTCTAAGTGCTCCAAAGCCTAATTCTTCTTGCGGCCCGTGAGGATGGAGGGGTGGTGGTGGTGGTGGGAGTGGGGTTGGGGGATGGGACCTCGTGCCCTAAAATCAATCAGTCTCTCAGCAAGCATACAACGGTCCTGCTGCTTCTACAACTGGAAACTTGGCTTGATGGGGAGGAGGGCATACTGCTGGAATGGAGTCAATTACATTTCATTTCAATCAGGAAATTCAGCCGGGCATCTGTTTTTTTTCCCACAGCCCAAACGATGAATAACCACATTAGCTCTTTTTTTAAATTATTTATATGTCCGATTGAATGTAAAACCTCAGCTAAGTGGATGAACATTGGATGGTGACAGGAGTTTCAGCAGGAGGTCTCGCTGCAGAAACAGGTGGAGCCCAAAATTGGACGACAGAACGTTTGTTTTATTGCTTCATCTACCCTGATTAGTTTCTCTCCTGTGGTGGTTGTGTGTTGCAGCATGAAGAGACTCAAACACATCGATGACGACGAGAAGACGAAATATCACCTGTTAAAAAAATAAAAAGCTTGAAAGCCTACCGTACGGAAGGAATCACACAGCACTGTTTCCAAAGAGAGCCTGAGCAATATAAATACATAGAGCACTGATTTGACAGTTGTCCATTTTAGGAGCTGGACTGTTTTAGTGCTGAGCCATGCTCTATAATGCACAGCAGTTCTGCCCTGTCTTGCTGAAATAATCAGAGATGGAAGCTTATATTTGGCAGTAATTGTTCCATCGTGTTGGACAATTTATCATTATGCACTAATTCAGTGGATCTTACACTTTTTACAAGACGTTTCTCAGAAAATACAAATCTCTTATTGTACCATCTGTAGCAGACATTAAAGCACAGTGGCACAAACACATATTTGATACAATCAAGCAAACTGGCCAACCCTCTAACCATGATGTTGGCAGAAAGGTTTAGTTTAAGATGTGATGGTTCCACTTATTTGTTATTGAGAGCAGCACAACACACACTGCGCTCTTTGTTCTTCTTCTGCACCACAACTGAATACAAGTTTGAGACTATTTGAATCAGATGGTTTTTTTTTTTGCACCACTACTTTTCTCTCTACGATTTAACCCTACATCAGTTTTATCTTGCAGATAGATACAAAATTATCTTCTGATTGCCACAGTTACTAGACTTGTACGGTTTTGCAGAGTGACTTCCAGAAAACTTGGCTGCAAACCTTCAAAATGCATTGAAACTGCAATATATAATTTACTTTTGTCCTGGATTTTAAGACACTCCCAACTAGTTATACCAACAGTCACAGTCTGGTGAGATGATGCTTCAAAATACTCTGGTTTTGTATATTAAAACAAATTAACTTTGGATTAGTTTTAGAAGTTGTTTTTCCTTCATCGCAATTCTGATTAAATAAGCTTAGTAGAAAGTTGCACCATTATGGTTCTTGTTTGCATTGTCCCACCTGCTGTAGTTTGACTTTTTGGGAGCATTTGTGAATACTGTATGTGAATAACAGCTTTCAGAAGCTTTCAGCTTTCCCTGAGTCCACATTTTCTGAATCTCATACTGATACGTAATTTGAAAACACGCTTGTGTTAAAGATCAGCTGTTTGCAAGACAATTTTAGTGTCAGATTTTTACCACTATCGGATGGCTGTTAATAATCGCATCTCAGGGAAAAATACAGAGGGAGTCCAAGCAATATCCCACTGGGCTGTGACTATTGGCAACTTCTGAATGGAGACCATGAGGGAGTTTCCAAAATCATTTTAAAAACTCACGAGGGTAGGGTTAGTTTCCTTGGGTGAGGTGCAAGCGCCACTCTCAAGTTACAGGAATTTTGAACATGCTTCAAAAATGTGCGTTCTATGCATACTCCCAGCATGTTTTGCCTGCAGTCTGTGCAACATTTGTGATATGTATGCAAACATGGCAATACAGTTCAAGTAAACATTTGGGAAAGCATATTTTCTTGCAATTGCATATCTCCTTCTAGTTGTGAACAGTCCCAGTAAGATACTGTACTAGCTTTAGCATCTTGCTACCTTCACATAAAGAAGGCATACAAATGTCTGGAAAGGTAGGCTTTATGTATGCACATGTGAGCAGAGCTAATGAATGTGGCTATAAGCTACTAAAACCTGCTAATGTTCCATTAACTTTAAAAACAAGATCAGAAAGATCAGTATTTCCTTCAAGCCAGAGGGAAGCATCAGGTACTTTGGCGTTTTCCAAAAACGAAATAAATGTATGATCCACTAGTGTACTGGGTTCTTGGCTCTGAGAACTTGTCAGAGACACGCAGCCGAGCCTCCTGGAAGTTAAAGCTCAAAGCCAAGAAATATTCTGGCAAACTTACCTCCACTTAACAATATTTAGCTAATTTTTCACATCTTTTTCCTCATCTCTTCCTCCAAGAAACTGAATTAAGCACCATGTTGACCAGATGACTTGCGGCTCCCAATTCATCCGTGAGTTCCATGCAGCTCAGGCCTAAAAAAAAGATTTAAATGGATCACGTTGAGCTTTTCTTCCACGCAAGAACATCACACCATCTTTTGTGCATGAAAAACCAACAGCACATGATCTCATGGTGTTGACCTAAAGAGGCTTAGGGAAAAAAACTGCATTTGCTTAATTGTTGAGCGTAGCAGCAAACAGTCCTTGTTTATGTGAATGTGGATGTCTGTTCCTATCTGGAGAAATGCCCCCAGATCTGAAAGACAGAAAAGAAAAAGGCCACCCACAGGGCAAGTAACTGTCATCGCTAATTCACTGGGGGCTCAGTTCAGTCAATTCTTGGGCAACCTCTCTGACAAAAAAAAACACCTTCCATTGACGATCTTCACAAAAGAGACCTCTAACATTCTCTGGCTGGGAGATTACTGGGAGGGCTGGTGCAATTATGTTCTCATGCTGAATGGAGAGGAGCAGAGTTGTGTCTAATCTGCAACTCAAACAAGACTAAATCTAAGCTAATCAACAATGAAATACAATGCTAGACGCAGGTTAAAAAAACATAATAACACAAGAGGGATGTGTTGGTGTGTTTGTGTGAATCACACTATGCTGTTTCAAACACACCCTCAGGCTTGAAAGAGCTTAGTCAAAGAGCCATTCAACACATTTGGGATGAATAAACACAGCAATATGAAAATTACATTGTGCATGAAATAAATTAGTAACATCCTGTCACAATGCCCTTTATTAAGAAAAATGTCAAACAATAAAAATGTGCTTTAATATAAGCATTAACTATGTAATTTATTCAAACATGAATTTCAATCTTTGTGGTTTACAACATTCCTTGGTTGTTGGTTTAGGAAAACTTTGTATTTGATATTGAGATACTGAGACTATAGATTATAAGCATTTAAAAGCTTTTATTTTTTACCTAAAGTTCTGTCACTCTTATTAATTTAATAGTTTTAATATGTTGTCTTAGACATTAGCCACAATGCAGAAGTTGAAGCAGCAATAACAAAAGCGCCCCCTGTAGGCTGCCTGCAGTACAAGTTTAACTCCATGTAAACAAATGGGATAGTTGCCCAATTAAAAACAGAAACCATTTTGACTGTTTTTGTTCAGTTAGGAGATCATAGGCAGGTCTTTCAACCACATTACTAGTGTGCTAACTCTAGCTTAATTTCATAAAAAAACGCAGTCACCAAAGTTTGGACAGCAAAAGGAGACAGAGACACATGGTCCATTACAGTGCCTTGCAAAAGTATTCAACCACCTTGGCTTTTTACCTATTTTGTAATATTACAGGCTGTTTTTAATTAGTCTTTTTTTAAAACTTGAATTGTATGTGATGCATCCACATAAAATATTAAAATTGGTAGAGTGAAATGAGAAAGAAAAAAATATATATAAAAAATGGAAATCCATCCATCCGTCAATTATCTACACTTGTTCTGAAATCAGGTTGCGGGGGCAGCAGCTTGAGCAGGGAGGCCCAGACATCTCTTTCAACAGCCACCTCTTCCAGCTGTTCTGGGAGGATTCCAAGAGGTTCAGGCCAACAGAGTGACAGAGACTCTCCAGCGTGTCCAGAGTCTTCCCCAGGGTCTCCTCCCAGTTGAACATGCCCGAAGCACCTCCATAGGGAGGTGTCCAGAGAGCATCCTTACCAGATGCCATGGACAACTTCAACTGGCTCCTCTCAATGTGGAGGAGCAGCGGTTCTACTCCGAGTCTCCCCTGGATAACTGAACTTTTCACCCCATCTCTAAGGGAGAATCCAGGTACCCTGCAGAGAAAATTAATTTCAACCGCCTGTATCCGAAACCTAGTTCTTTAGGTCACTATCCAGAGTTAGTGGCCATAGGTGAAAGTAGGATTCTAGACCAACTGGTAAACAGATAGCTTCACCTTACGCATCAGCTCCCTCTTTACCACAATGGACTGGCACAAAGTAGGGGTGCACCGATTTCAATTTTCTGGCCGATCACCGATTTTTAGAAAGTCTGACCTGCCGATTCCGATTTTCCGATACCGATTTTCAGGTGTGAAAAGGTCAAAATATACCTTAAATTTTCCAATCTTACTTTATTGTAAACAAAGTTTAACCATAAAAAAATCAGTTCATTTTAATCTTTCACTTGTTACATTTTAAATTAATTTTTATTTTCATTTAAAAATTTAAAAACAAAAAAGATAATGCAGCATGTGTAACATTTTCAAGTCAGTGGGTAATAAGAAATAACACTCGCACAGGTAAGTTTGTCCTCACAGACTTATTCCAGTCATTTTTTCATTAGTGGCAGGTTTTTCTTGATGAACAAAAGCATTTCTGCTTTGTCACCAGACAGGTGACTTCTTTTCTCATCTACTACATGTCCAGCCAACTAAACAGGCGCTCGCTTTCAATGCTTGTGCATGGGGCAGAGAGATAGGTTCAGGCAAGATGAGGGAAACAATTTTCACTAATTCTCCAGTAGACCAATGGGTCCTGGCCCCTTTCGACAGGAAAGAAACAGGTAGTTCTGTACCTGCATAGCTGAAGGGCTGGTCAGCTGTTGCTCCTTTTCTGTGTTCTCCTTTAAGATTTCATCTTGAACTGCAAACAGTAGACTACACCTTTTTGCTGCAGATTCATCGATGTCAGGAGGTCCCACTTCAGAGAATGTTCCTGCAGCAGGTGTGCATCTGGTCCCCCCCTCTGCTGAGAAGTAGTGATTCTTGTACCTTGTTTTGCATAAACAAAGAAAGATGGGTCAATCATTGTGTTTTGTATACATTAAAAGTTTTTTTAAATTGCATGTAAATAAAGAAATGCATTTCTTTATTTACATGCAATTTAAAAAAAAACATTTACCGGTACATTAAATTTAAAATAAACATTTCTTGATAGAAATTTTCAATCAAGAAATGTTTATTTTAAATTTAATTTAAATGTTTCTTGAAATATAGTAGTAGGCTAAAAGTAATAAAAGTAAAGGGTACGGACATTTTTGTTAAACCGAAGTATCGAACCAGCTTGAGGGGTAGATCAACTTCTATAAAAGGCATAAGTTTATGGAATAGTTTGGACTGTGATATTAAAAATGAGAAATCATTCTTTTTATTTAAGAAAAAGATCAAGAATATTCTGTTAACAAGATATATATGTTTGTAAATATCTATTAATTATAATGAGTAATGTGACTAATTATATGTTCTTTGCTATGCTATTTTACTTTCATTGCTTGATTTTGTTTGTTTAAAAATGATTTGTTAAGAAGGGGCAGATATGATAAGATATTATTCTTCTTCTGCTACCTTTTATTTTATATGTATTTTATTTATTTGAATTTGAAATGGTATTTGTGTTTTTAATTATTATGAAATAAATAAACGTTTAAAATAAAATAAAAATAGAGAGAAAAAAGAATATTCACAGTTACTTACCTTGGATCCAGAGTTGTGGCCAAGTTGTCAGAAGCTCATGCAGCATTTTCTCACAACAGCCTGCAGCAACGTAGTTTTGGCTTTCCCCACACCACGGTCTGTGCCGAGTGCAGTGATGGCATATAATATCGTGCATCAAGCTTCTAAAACCTTTGTCCTCAACGACTGAAAAGGGCTGGTCGTCTAATGCAGTGTTTTTCAACCTTTTTTGAGCCAAGGCACAGTGTTTTCATTGAAAAAATCCCGAGGCACACCACAAACCAAAATTGTAAACAAAGATACACTGTATCCGCCAATATTAAATATATAGTCATTCTTATCAAAGTGTCTTGAATAGGAATGAAATGAACACTAAATGTATTTTTTATCATGTTTTATATTTCTTATTTCAAATTGCACTTAACATGAAATTGAAGGCATGTTAACATGCCTTCAAATACACCTGAACAGTGCCACAACAATGTGTTCTTAAAATTAAAGAGGATGAAATTGCACTTAACATGCCTTCAAATACACCTGAACAGTGCTACCATTCTCTTTACATTTTACTCACTTGAAACCTGTGCCTGTTTGGATGAACACAAAGCTCACGTTCACAGTTTCTGCCTTCTTCTGATTTCCACTTGGGCCTTCATCTGGGTCAGAATTTTGTCCAGGGACCAGACCGGATTTAGTATTTTTTCTTTTGAAAAAGTTTTCCATCGCTGTTTGTTTGAGAAGATCCTCACTGTTGGTTTGTTTTGCTCACTGCTCACATCACGTTCATGCGCCGCTACTTCTCTTGTTTTAATGTGCGACGCTATGCTCCATACTGCCACCTATCGCTCGGTAAGGAAATTACACCAGTTAATAAAAATTTCATAATTTACTAATTTTACACGGCACACCAGACGATCTCTCGCGGCACACTGGTGTTCCGCGGCACACTGGTTGAAAAACACTGGTCTAATGCCACGAACTCCATCACTTTCCTCGTGGTAAGCTTTGCTCTTTTCGTTGCTCATAAAAGCTAACAGCAGCTGTGAAAACCACCGACTGGCTCTTTGATAGCGCTAGCTTCTTTAGCTTAGCATTAGCTTGGTTGCTCGCTTCAAACGTTGCACACTTGGCTGCGTGGCGATTTCTTAAATAGCGAACAAGGGTTGTTGTATTAAAGGTTTTGGTTGTGGCTCCACCACGACTTACTTCGGCTTTACACAAGTTGAGATCTTTTGCTCATTTTAAAATAGTACAACTTCCAAACAGACAACATGGCTGCTCCGGGTTGCCTGTGTTGACCATAGACATACATTATATATAGATATCTATGGTGTTGACTGTGTACTTGGGCGCATGTACAGACGTGACCTGGTGGGCGGTCTATATAAGATATCTATGGTCAGCCCCCTCTCCGCGCCCCCTCCCCCCCACCCGCTCTCACAGCAGAGAAAAAAGGGACAGCGGCTGATTTTCAGACTTTTGCGGCGATCGGTGGATAAAATCGGCTTCTCATTTAACGATCGGCCGATTTCCGATTTCCTCAAAATAAGGAAATCGGGGCCGATTTATCGGTGCATCCCTAGCACAAAGTCTGCAATACTGCAAACGATGTGCCCATCCATCTGTCGATCTCATGCTCTATTCTTCTCTCACTTGTTAACAAAACCCTAGGATACTTGAACTCCTCCACTTAAGGCAGAACTTCACCCTTGACCAAAAGAGAGCAATTAACTTTTTTCCAACTGAGGACCATGGCCTCAGATTTGGAGGTGCTCATTCTCATACCAGCCACTTCAAACAGTTAAAAATCACTCCAGTGAGAGCTGAGGCCACCGAACCTGACTCTCTTGCCCCCTGGCTGCACTGAGAAATTCTGTACAAGAAGGTTATGAACAGAATTGGTGAGAACAGGAAGTCCTGGTGGAGTCCAACTCCCACCCTGAAGGGATCCGATTTACTACCGGAAATGTGAACCAAACTCTTGCATTGCTTGTATAGGGACCGAACAGCTCGTAGCAACATGCCCCCAATCCCATACTTGTGGGGCACCCCCCACAGTGTATCCCAAGGAACATGGTCTAACACCTTTTCCAAGTCCACAAAACACGTAGACTGGATAGGCTAACTCTCATAACACCTCAAGGATTCTAAGGAGGGTAAAGAGTTGGTCCAGTGATTCCCAGCCAGGATGAAACTCTTATTGTTATCCTGGATTTGAGGTGCGACCAATGATCATACTCGCTTCTTCGGTACCCCTGCATAAACCTTACCAGGGAGGAAAAAGAGAATGATTCCTCTATATTTGGAGCACACACTCCAATCCCCCATTTTGAAGAGGCCACCCCGTCTGCCAATCCAGTGGCACTGCCCCTGATGTCCATGCAATGTTGCAAAGACATGTCACCCAAGAAAGCTCCACAACATCCAAAGCCTTAAGGAAATCAGGGCCGATGTTGTCCACCCCTGGAGCCCTGCCGCCACGGAGCTTTTAAACTACCTCGGCCACCTCAGCTATGGTTACGGACAGGCCAACCCTAATTCCACCAATTCAGCTTCTTGCGTGCAAGAAGTGCCGGTGGAATTGAGAAGGTCCGAGAAATATTCCTTCCACTTCCTGACGACATCACTGCTTGAGGTCAACGGCCCCCCACTTTCACTAAAGTGCTGCTTTCCCCTCCTCAGCCACCTGATACCATACCATACCATACCATTTTATTTATAAAGCACTTTAAACAGGAACAAGTCCACACCAAAGTGCTGGACAAACAAACACGCAACAGGCAACACAGACAATGAAGTACAACACGAAAAACATAAAAACATTGCAGATCATAAATAAAACGATCCAATACAAATCAGCTGGCATTGAAAGCAATGGAGTAGTAGTGAGTTTTTAACCGGGATTTGAAAACCGAGAGGGAGGGGGCCTGTTTGATGAGCAGCGGTAACTCGTTCCAGAGTCTTGGGCCTGCTACAGAGAAAGCCCTGTCACCCCTGCGCTTAAGGCGAGTTTCTGGAACTATTAAGAGTACCTGATCCTCTGACCTCAAAGCACGTGGAGGGACATATGGGTGTATCAGATCCGAGAGATAGGCGGGGGCGAGACTGTTCAGCGATTTGTAGACATACATGAGAATTTTGAATTGGATTCGAAGATGAACCGGTAGCCAGTGAAGGGAGGCCAAGACTGGTGTAATGTGCTCTCTTTTGCGTGTGCTGGTTAAAAATCGGGCAGCTGCGTTCTGAACCAGTTGTAATCGTGCAATGGTGGCTTGACTGACGCCAAGCAGAAGGGAATTGCAGTAATCCAGCCTAGATGTAATGAATGCGTGAATCACTGTCTCCAGGTTGTTTTTTGATAATATGGGCTTCAGCTTAGACAGACGCCTCAGCTGGAAAAAACAGGATTTGACGATCATGTTTACATGACTGTTGAGTTTCATGGAAGGATCCATTATCACTCCCAGATTTGTGACTTTTTGTTTTTCGGACAGGGGTAGAGCAGACAGGTCAATGCAGTGGTTTGAGGTTGTGTCATTGGGAAGGAACAATATGGCTTCAGACTTCTTATCATTGAAGCTTAAGAAATTTAAAGCCATCCAGTCCCTGATGTCAGCCAGGCAGTCGAGCAGAGGTTGAATAGAGCCTGTACCATTTTGTCTTAGGGGGAAGTAAATTTGACAGTCATCAGCGTAGAAGTGGAAGGGTATATTGTGTTTCCGGAAAATAGCACCGAGTGGCAGCAGGTATAAGGAGAACAAGAGAGGACCCAGGATGGACCCCTGCGGAACCCCCCATTTAAGAGCCGCCACTGCAGAAGTAAAATCATTGATGGACACACAAAAAGACCTGTCAGAGAGGTAGGATCTGAACCTGGATCTGATAGTTTGCCAGAATTTCCTCGGAGCCTATTGAGAGTCTCTGTCTAAGGCCTCACCTAACTCCTCCCATATTCAAGCTTTTGCCTCAGCAACAGCCAAGGCTGTGGACTGCTTGGCCCTTCGGTACTCCTCAGCTGCCTCTGGCGTCCCACCTGCCAACAAGTCCTGATTGGACCCCTTCTTTAACCTGACAGTCTACCTAACCTGGGGGTACACCAACAAGTTTGTGGATGGCCGCCACCATGAGAAGCACTGACAACTTTTCATCCACATCTCAAGGCAGCCACCTCAACAAGTGAGCTTTTTAGCTAGCCTGTTTGTTGTGTGCCGGTAGCTGGGTGAAGGACTTTTAGGTAGGCAGGGAGCTTGGTTCTGTTGAAAGGGTGGGACACCCTCCTTGTATAACGGCAGGGGAACCACTGAGTTCCATCCAAAATAGTCAATGTAAGAACGTTTGTTTAGACAGAGGATGAGGTTGGTTTGCTCAACATGTTTAAAAGGGTGAGCAGGACAAATAATGCTCTACTACCTGCCATTGTAACTGTTGTTCCTCTGTTAGTGCACCACAGAAAAACCATTACCGGTAACTGCAGCCATTTGAAGGTGAGCACACGTAATTTCACACCTCTGCTGGGTTGTGTGCGTGTTCCCAAAAACCTCCAATAAGACATACATTCAGCAAGCTTCAGTTTAAGAGAAAACAAGTCCTGGTGTCATTCACACAAATGGTGAAACGACAGCCAGAAAGCAATGATTTAATCTAAACTGTCATGTAAAAATGATTTGAGAGTTATCTTTTACAAATACTCTAAGGGCTACCATATGGTGCAACATCTTCTTAAAAAATCTTAGGCATGCATAGTGAAAGGCAGTATTCCTTTGAGGAATGCTACATTATTTAATTAATTAATTAATTTTTTATAATTATCAAATTGGTAGAGTAATTGAAGAACTTGAAGAACTGTTACAACAAATTTGTAAATCCAGCACATAATTATGTAAATGAGCCTACTTTTATTTCTGATGCTTGTGGGTTACTTCAAAACAAGAAACACATGAAAATACCATGGCACATTTGGTTTTGTCATGCAACCTACTATCCTTCAAACATGATGACACATAAGTTACAAACAACATATTTACTGTATGACACAATGTTTCTTTCTGCTGTTGCCATTCAAATGGCATATTAGACCATGTCTGAGCTGTATAAACATGAACCAGATAAAATCTTAAAGCCCAGGCCCCTGAATGACACAACAACCTACAATTACTTTCGATCTGAAGTATTACTTAAAATGAAAACCCTTTTTGAGTTGTTGTTCTCCAAAACCTGATCTTGTCTCAGAGAAAAGTCTAAACTTGATTGAAGTGATTATCTGCCTGGGTATGTTTGGAATGCACATTCAACCCGCTAGTATCAGCCTCTGCTGTGTGGAAAATGTGCAGACGAGTGATGAAATGAAAAGGCAAATAATCCACAAGAACAAAAAAGAATACGATTAGCTATTTTTCCCTTTATGAAGTAGTTCAAGGTCAATTTATTCTTGATTATCAGCCACGGTTCTGCTTCACCTCAGCTTGTGCTGTGTTTGTCAGCTCATTATATAAGTACACCGTCTACCACGAGCTGCATACTTCAGCCTCTGGTATCACTGCCACGATCTTGTCTTCACTCTTCCTTCCTGGCTATTCTTGACTAAACCAGCATGTGTGCTGCAGAGTTTAAATTTTACCAATCACCACAGACATTCTGAAAATCTAACAGAGCTGCACATAAAACACTGAGTAACAAAATGTAATTACTACATCAGCTGCGATAGAAATCAGCAGCATTTGTTTGTTAGTATGACCAGTGTGGCTAACAGGTTTGAAGCGTTGTGGTTTTGAGCAGGAAGGACACACCCAGGACAGATAATGCATGCTGCTTAGACTAAAAACATTGCCATGTCCAAGTGTTATCCTCAGTGTTGACTTGTTGCTACATGTAGTGAAAAAAAAAAAAGATGAAATTCCTACCAAAAGTCTGCAGGCTTATCAAACAATAGTTTAGACTTAAATGACTTTTTTTTTACATGTTATAATGGCAGCAATAATTTGCTTCCTTTAATGGCACTATTGACAGAGAGGGTGGGGCAGCTTGGTGGTCAATGCTTCAGTTTCGTAATTTTTGAGGCTGCAGGTCCGAGCCCAGGTTGGGCATCAAGCGCAAAACAATTGCCAATTATTTTGTGCAAGCTAGATCGCTGTGGCGACCCCTGCAGAAAGGAGCAGCCCCCCAAAAATAACAACAACAATAGCATCATTGTAAACCAAACAAATAAAATAATACAGCCCAAAAAATAAAACATACAAATCAGTCAAAGAGTGTGTTGCTTGGGGATGTTGGATTGCAGAGATGAACCAGGGTCAGCTATTTTCAGCTTTTTATTTCTGTTGCTAGTCGCCCTCAGCGCCATTTCCCCCCCGCTGCTGTAATAAAATGGTTTCACTGAAACTAATGACAAGGCTGCCTTTTTTTTTTTTTAAACAAAGTGCTATTGTTTGTGTAAATGCAGCTTTAAGTGTGAGCAGGGTATACAGGACTGGTGAGCGATTCAAAATGCATTTTCTCTTGTGGCTGTTAAGTTTTTGAACAAAGATCATTTTCTTTTCTTATTTTGGTTATTATACCTAATTAATTAAAAAACTGCAACAATTCAGCAATGTTCTCTGGACATATAAAACCCAAGAAAAGCAACTTAACACCTTTTATTTGTGTAAACTGAGTCAAAGAAAAAGCATAGAAATTTGTCAAAACAACTCTTTACTTTAATGTATATCCTTGCAGTGACTTGCATTAACCAATATTTCTTGTGTGTATTACCAATACATGTACCGTAATTAAAACCAAAGACTGGGCAAACACTGGTAATACAGCTCAGTCCAGACTGAGACCAATTTGTTTGAGAAAAGATAATTTGCCATGTTCCTCCAGGGCTTTTTCCTCCAGTGTCAGTCTGCAGCTGACGGGCGCAGCCCCTTCTTGGCACCCTGGTGATAGTGACTCTCCAGCTTCCCTGTGTGAGAAGAGGGGGAGGGAAAAAAGGGGAAGGGTGGGAGGGAAGAGAAGAGGAAGG
>JBBPBX010008147.1:10293-26652 GCA_038048925.1 Garcialebias charrua | reverse complement strand
CCAACAGAGGACTTCCTCGGCGAATCGTGATGGAAGACAGAAGCGAGCCTGACGAAGCAGGCCCTCTGCACAGTTTTGCTGGCTCGTCCGCTCAAGGTGTACGGGAGCCTAATTTTACATGCCCAGACTTTATTGTAAGAGACTACAAAAAGCTGGTGACTTTACTGTATGCACAAAACATGAATGTTTTGATGTATGTGAAATAAAGTCAAAAGGTTGTTGCACAAAACACAAAATAAAAATTCAAAAGAACAGTTTTGCCCTGTTTCTTGACTTAAATAAAAAAAGTGATGAACAACAACAACACAGCACCCCTTTGAAAACAATCACTATGAAGGGAGGGGGCTGCCACCCCCCCTCCCTCGCGGTGCACGGGGTGCCAGATCAGAACAATAAACCCCAGTAGGATGTCCCGGGACTGTCTGCAGCAGACAGACCTCGCAGCGTCTGCGAGCAGGTAAACCGGCTCACACAAGGCCGGATGAGGGGGGTCACACACTTACCCCCCGCACCGCTGTAACTCAGGGGACCGAGAATACACAAATTCCCCAAGCCCGCAACACGTCCGCATGCCCGGAGGGCGTGCCGACTGAACACGGTGACCATGACGACGTACTGTCATGGCCCCCAAATGTATTTCAGCGGATGACCGCACTGAGTCATGGGGGCGCTGCAACAGAAGCCTGCAGGCCTGGGCCGTGCACACATGCTGACAGAGGGGACAACAATAATGATGCAGAGGTTGTAAATAAATGTTGTTACGACACAAGAAATGCACCTGGGCCGAGTCAGATAATTCTTCCTCGTACCTGAGAAAGCCTGGACCTAGTGAAATCGTCCAGGTTTGTAGGTACTGAGCAGAAAAATGATATTTGTACAGCCTTAGGCCCTCAAACTGGAACTGGCTTCCCAACCTGTAAAACCAGCAGGCCGTACACGACCAGTGGACCTGCAATGTGTGACCAAGCTCAGCGCACTAGCCCAGCTGTGCCTTTAAATAACGTCCCCTCATCGGGACGTTTTCAGCTCAGTCATAATATTGCAAAAAAGCACCCAGATTACCGTATTTCTGGGCGTATGGGTCACCACCACCTTGGTCAAAACACGTCCTTAGGGGAAGCGTGCCTGACACAGCTCCCTGGAATCAAAGCCAGCTCCAGAGCAGTGGTGGAGCCGGAGGCTTGTGAACCAGACCCAGCCACGGAGCGGCCTGGAATCCGGAGGTCTGTGAACCAGACCCAGCCACGGAGCGGCCTGGAATCCGGAGGTCTGTTCGCATACAAAACCTGCACGCCCTACGTCCCGTGCCTCTCACTAAAGGCTCCAGTATAGCTGTTCGTTGTGCAGCACGCCGCTCGACGCGCGCGTGCGGCGCGCAGGCAGTTCACATTATAGCTCTGTGTGAGCTCCAGTGCTTTTGCTCCAAATACTTGACATCATTTGAGCAGAAGCAGGGCGGAGCGTTTACCTACGGGACAAACTGAGGTCACTGATTGGTCATTTGCTGACACGCCTACTGATTTGATTGACAGCTCGGGTGGTAAAAGAAAAGGCACGGGCTGCGCAGCGGTATTTTGTGTTTATATGTTAATAAAAAGTTCTAAAAAATAAAATAAAAACAGGGAGCGCTGGTCCTGCAGCCCACAGCCCACCAGGAAATATTTAGAACCTGGCACATCCACGTTGGACATGACTTTAGTTCGCTCGTGACAAATTCATTCATTCCTCCTCATCGGAGGAGGAAGCGAATGGTGACCGCTTCAAGCGATCACTTGACTTTTGGCAAAAAAACAAAAGAAAAGTCCGATCAGCGATGAAGAAGAGGAATTTAATACATTTGTGTCACATACAAAACAGTCCGCCGCGGGCAGTTTATTGTGAGACAACGCGCGTGCGTAAGCGGTCGTAAAATTTGAGCTTGGCGCGTTTACGCCCGCGTTCAAAGGCTTGTGCCACGACGCTCACACGGCGTGCAGCGGCGCTCGGCCTAACGCAGAGCTATACTGGGGGCTTAAATGGAGCAAAAGCAGACGTTCTGGCCCACGGATGACCAGCAGAGGCAATGCATTGCACCTCTCCTCCAGCACCCCCAGTTCGGGTGACGCGGAAGCACACATACCGGAGGGACCCCTCCCTAATATTGTTGGCCCCCAGGGGGCCACAGGGCCCATGGTCCTCAGAGGTGTACTTAATTCTGGAACATGGACAACTGCTCCCCTTCGGGGGCCTGCTGCCTCAACAACAAGAACAGCCTCTCTACTTATGCCCAGGACTGTGGCAAATTTCAGCTTGGTTGCTGAGAGGAACAAACTGATGACCTCAGGCCTCCCCAGCAACGTGGTAAACACGATCCAGGAAGCGAGAGCAATGCTGTATCAACACAGACTCTCTATGCTCCTAAATGGTGTGTTTTTGAAGCTTGGTGCATGGAAAGGAATATTGTCCCTTATTCCTGTGACCTGGTCCAGCTTCCTACCTTTCTACAGGACCTGCTGGAGAAAGGCCGCTCTTTTTCCACAATTAAGGTGTTTTTATCAGCCATCTCGGCATGCCACGAAAGCTGAGGGGGAAAGACACCCGGTGCGCACCCTCTCATGATAAGGTTCATGAAGGGAGTATTAAGGAAGAGACCTCCCAGCAGGACTTTGACCCCTGATTGGGAGCTCCAATTGGTCCTGAATGCTCTCTGTGAGCCCCCATTCGAACCTTTAAGCAACATTAAAGCTATAGTATGTAAGATTGTAATGTAATCTGTAACTTTTCAAACAATATATTTTTAACATATTTCTTCACTCAGTCACTATCTACTGACAAACTGATGTTAGACCAAGTAATCTCTGAAAAAATCTATTGTCCCCTTGCTTCTCTATCAGCATTTATAAAAACACTGAAAACACAAGAGTGACCAGGACACTGACAGCCAATCCACAGTATTCTTGGGGGTGTCACTGTAGAAGCGAATGTGCATTGTACTTCCTGTCCGACACCGGAAGTGCCTTTATTCCATAGGCGGAGTATGTATCGCGGGTGTTTTTGAAAGTTATTTTCATTCATTTTATCGGAGCAAACACAGCTTTTGTTTAAACGGAACGTTTACTGAAATGTCCTACCGGGGTTCAGGTACCTGCTGTGCTGTTCGCGGCTGCACCAACAACCGGACCAAGCTAAATCTTTGGCTAAAACAACAGTGTTTTCAACACGGACCCAAAACAAAGAAAGAGTGTTCCTGCATCCTTCTCTATGGCTGTGTCTGCGCGATCAGGTAACATCTGTAATTTCTTTTTATTCAGGGAGGGTTTATTAATGAGAGTTTTGGATGATTTACTGTCTTAAAATGATATATGTCAGGCGCGACCGGTATTTTTAGCCGAGATAGCTGCTAATAAACCTTAGCCGAGAGGCCGGAGCAAACGCGTTCGCTATTTATGTATTTTTAAATTATGTCTGCGCGATCAGGTAACATCTTTTTATTCGGGGAGGGTTTATTAATGAGAGTTTTGGAAGATTTACTGTCTTAAAACGATAGATCTCAGACGCGACCGGTATTTTTAGCCGAGATAGCTGCTAACAAACCTTAGCCGAGAGGCCGGAGCAAACGCGTTCGCTATTTATGTATTTTTAAATTATGTCTGCGCGATCAGGTAACATCTTTTTAGTCGGGGAGGGTTTATTAATGAGAGTTTTGGAAGATTTACTGTCTTAAAACGATAGATCTCAGACGCGACTGGTATCTTTAGCCGAGATAGCTGCTAATAAACCTTAGCCGAGAGGCCGGAGCAAACGCGTTATTTTTAAATTATGTCTGCGCGATCAGGTAACATCTGTAATTTCTTTTTATTTGTCCCTCCTCTTTTAACAAAACGAGTGGTGTTCCCACATTTTTAATGAACTAAAACAACAAAGTTTGGACTGTCTTCAACTGTATTACTCGCATGTAAACAAACGGTGTTTCCGGTCAACCGGAAGTCGTGTGCACATTTCGCGCAAAGCATCATGGGGCGTAGGAATACTGTGGATAAAAACAGAGTTGTTTATCACGCCCCAACCCACGCCCCCACCTGTCCCAGCCGCAGCTCGTTCTCATTAAAAGGATTGCAAAGCGATGCAGGACTGTTTTTTATGTGACACAAAATGTATTAAATATCCCTTCTTTATCCCAGAGCTGGACTTTTATTTAGTTTTTTTGCCAAAAGCCAAGTGATCGCTTCATCCTTCACTGACAGACATGAGGAAATGGATTTGTCACGAGTCACGAGCGAATTAAAACATGTCCAACGTTGCTTTGTGAACCTCTGATGATTTCTGCTGGATTTTGTGTTGTAGGATGAGTGATTCGTGGTTTTATTA
Source organism: Garcialebias charrua (assembly GCA_038048925.1). Classification (NCBI taxonomy): domain Eukaryota; kingdom Metazoa; phylum Chordata; class Actinopteri; order Cyprinodontiformes; family Rivulidae; genus Garcialebias; species Garcialebias charrua. Next base: position 22,305 of record JBBPBX010008147.1, on the reverse strand, counting down.
AATTTTTTTAACAGTTATATTATCAAATAAACACAGAATATCGCAGCGCAAAGACAGGAGGAGGTGGAGCATTCCACACATTCCAGACCAGCAGCGCAGCGACATGAGGAAGTCACGAGCGAATTAAATCATGTCCAAACGTTGCTTCGTGAACCTCTGCTGGTGTCTGCTGGATTTTGTGTTGTAGGATGAGTGATTCGTGGTTTTATTAATTTTTTTAACAGTTATATTATCATATAAACACAGAATATCGCAGCGCAGACAGGAGGAGGTGGAGCATTCCACACATTCCAGACCAGCGCTGACAGAGGAAGTCACGAGCGAATTAAATCATGTCCAAACGTTGCTTCGTGAACCTCTGCTGGTGTCTGCTGGATTTTGTGTTGTAGGACTAGCGCTCCATGGTTTTATTATATTTTATTAGAAGGTTTTATTTCCATAAACACAGAATATCGCAGCGGCTCTGAGCAGACAGAAGCAGGGGGCGGAGCAGATCCCAAGTTCACCAGAAGCACGGACTGTGCTCCCTCCCCTCAGAGCCATATATGGCTCTGAGGGGAGGGAGCAGAATGCTTTTCTGCGCTGAAAATATTTCTAAGTCCCAGAGAGTCCCAGAGAGTTCAAATATCGCAGACCCTAGCTTTAAGATAGATTTGCTATCTTATAAAACCACTCAGCTCTTGGCTCTTTGCTCAGCTAAACGTGTGGGTGACCTCCACGCTCTGTTGGTGCACCCAATGTGCACAAAGTTTGCCCCTGACGGGTCAAAGGTCACCCTAAGACCTAACACTGCATATGTCCCAAAGGTTCTAACTTTGAATCCCAGAAGTCTGGACTTTGAACTCTCTTCATTTCCTCCTGCTCCTGTCCTCAGTGAGGAACAGAGGAGGCCGAGAGCACTCTGCCCAGTTCGGGCCCTGGGTGCTTACATTGAAAAAACAGCTGATTTGAGGAAAACAAACCAACTGTTTGTATGTTTTGCCGTCCCGGCTACTGGTAAGGCCCTGTCAAAGCAGCGCCTCTCACACTGGGTGACTGAGGCCATTAAAAGGGCGTACAGTAGCAAAGGTCAACAGGTGCCCTCTGGGGTACGTGCCTACTCTACTCGAGGCTTGGCCGCCTCGTGGTCACTGTTCAAGGGCGTACCAGTTGCAGACATTGTGCAGCTGCAAACTGGAGCTCAACGAACACGTTTGCAAAACATTACAGTTTGGACGTTACTGCGTGTGACGTCACTCAGGCTGTCCTCTCTAACACACAGTAGAGAGTGGCCGAGAGATGCCTAATGTATAAAGGCAGAAGTTCTCACAAGCATGCATTTTACTGAGCATTTCAAGGGCGTGAATGAATTACGTTCCCATAGCAATAGTGTTGCACCGAGTGACCTGACTGATAAAGGGAACTGAAAGTTATGCACCATAACTCATGTTCCCTGAAGGAAGGGAACGAGGTGCAACACAGTTGGCCCTTTCAATGCTGAAGCTCGGTGAAGTGCACTTGGAGACCGTTTGGATGGGCGCCCGCGTCTTAAGTACCCAGAGGGCGGGGCCTCTGGGGTGACGCTGACGCCCCCTGCCATAAAGGCGTGAATGTATTGCTGCGTTCCAGTTGTCCTCGGAAGTTGTAATTACGTGTTTCCGAGTAGTAAATATGAACTGGAACGCCCCCTCAGGTCGTAATTCCAACTCGTGAACTCGGTGCCGCCACACCGTACCCGAGATCGCCGACATCATCGTTTCAAGATGGCTGCTCCTCGCATCAACAGTGAGTGAAAGAGTTACTTTTTACTCTTTTTCGCAGTTCTTTGTGGTTTACTCAGCCGTAACTTCACATTGACGCATTCAGGCACTGTAGTTCTTTACAGTAACGATAATGATATGTTTAAACAGCCGCTGTGCCTCGACAACGGCTCGCAAAACGGGTGTGAGGCGGCATTGTTGTTGTTTAGCACAGTACTCGTTTTAGCTGTTCAGCGTTCATTGTTTATCATTAACTCAGTAACACATTTAGTACTTTACAGTGATTATTATACGATATGTCGCCTAATAATTAGAGGATGTTTCTAAGCTGTTTGTGTTTTCTAAAGAGTGTCGAACGTGATTGTTGTTGTGTTGATGATGTAGCTGCGTAGGAGGCCTGCAACTTTGTTGTTCTTTGTTCACCTTTACATGTGTTTTTAGCTAGTAAACTAATGTTTTGCACCATAAACTGTTTTTAAAAGGTCTATCAAGATTCATCTTTGCTTGTCAGGGTGGGAATCCAGTTTAACAGAATCAATTATTTTGTTATCCTGTCCATCCACAGCTGTGTGTCTGTGTGTTGGTGTGTGTGTGTGTGTGTGTGTGTGTGAGAGAGTGAAAATCGACCTTATTTATACTTATTATTGTGGGTTAGTTTTGTGAGTTACTGCCATCTGTGATTTGTTGTTAACCATGTGTATATTTCTTTGCAGTTTGTCGACATGGAGATGAACATGTTCCTGGAACCGAGCAGACAAACCCGTTTCCCTGGTCCCTTGTTCCAGAGGAATGGTGACTCCTTGACATATTTTATTACATTATTTACTGCAACTCAACGACTCTACAGCAGGTAAGACAGCAATAGGAACACCATTACATGTAGTACTTACTGTAAACAATGAACTTGTATGTGTATTAAAATGACTTCTGATTTCTGCATTTCAGAGGAGTCCAATGTGCAGAGCTCAGAGGAGAGAACACAGGAGAGCAGACTGATGACCCGGCTGATAGATAAAATGTGAAACAACAGATTGTGAAGTTAGTTATTTTGATTTAGTTTTAGCTGGTAGCTCATTTTACTGAGACCTCAGACCTCAAATTGTACCTGTGCCTTGTTGTCATAGGTTATTAAAAACTATTTGAAATAACAAATGCACAAATTCTTCTGTCTTACTTCACAATAAGTGTGGTTTTTCAGTAGAATAAAGGAAAGCAGGTAATGAAAAGAAACTATTTAGAATGAAAGTAAATTCATTGTAAAAAGAGGTATTCAAACACAACAATTTGTCATGATGCACTGCAGTTTTTCATCAATGTTTTTGGAAGCCGATGTACTTGCAAAGAAACTAGCGCTTTCATGTTCTGCACACCATCTGGCAGAGTTTTAAAATTACATAGAAATGCCTTATTTAGGCACTGACTTTTAATCAGGTGTTATTGTTGTGGGAAGCTAAGTTTTGCAGCTGGTTTTTGAAGCATGTTTTTGTAGCTGTAAAATGTGTGTTTACCTATACCAGCTTATGTTTTTGGCGTGGTTTATCCACACAGATATAAATGACAGCGAGAGAGTGGCATGTCAGATAAACACATTTCATCATAACACTAGGAACATGCTGGTGAAGATTCTCAGTACACTAGAACATTTTTTGACAATTTATGACAAGCTAATACAAGTACAGCATCCACACATCACAGTAAAGAGTAATTTAGTCATATTCATCCTCCTGCCTTGGACAGCCGTTTGGGTGATCCTGGCACACTGGTGAAGCCCCAATGCAGAGGTTATGCAGAAGGCAGGCTGCCATGATGACAATCATCACCACAACATCAATTCATTAGGCCAGGGGATGAAGGTGTGTCCCATTGTGCAAAATGGCCTTCAGTACTTCCATGATGATCCTGTGTGCTGAGGACTGCGAGACATCAAATTTGTCAGACATCTCCCTGAAGCTGTTCTGGTTGGCCATGTACCACAGGAACATCAGGACCTTCTTTTCTACAGGGACTGGTGCTGCACCTTGACAGTGCTCCTTCCTTATGCCTTTCTCCTGCAGCTGCATCATTACAGATGTGAACTGGGTCTTGTTGACTCTGAAATGACGCACAAACTTGTTGTCATCCATGTTCAGCATCACCTCCAATGAGTACCAGTCTTCATGATTATTCCATGTGTCCGTAGGTTTGTGTGTATCAGCAGCATCCTAAAATACAAAGAAATCATTTCAAGTTTAATAACAATTTTAACAATAAACCGTAAAAAACATGTCTGCTAATGCCCTGATGCATGCTCAATAATCCAGGTAGAAAACTCTAAAAAAAGCTAAGTGTGGTCTGGACATAAAAAAAAAAACAAAGCAAGAAAACACATTTTTTTTGTTTTGTTTTGTTTTTTGAATGTCCAGAGAACCACACTTAGCTTTTTTAGATGTCTGCTAATGGTTATGCTGAGGTAGTAAAAAAGAAAAGAAAAACATCATGTTCAGCACTTTCTGACTTTATTTATCTAATGATAACTTCTGTACTGCTGCTATTTTCCTAAAAGAGATCGAATTAAAACTATAAAATAGATGTGAAAGAGCCTCGACCATAATTAACAAAAATAAGCTTATTTATTTTATAAAAAATACTGGTTGAAACAACATACCTGGTTAACATTTCAAGAGCCTCAGAATTGCTCTTCAACTTCGCTGCTAATTGGTCTAGAAACCTTTTATAATCCAACAAAGCAAGAACAACAACAGCTTTGTAGCGGGCGTCCATCTTGTTTTCGCCGTCGTGCCGACAAGCTAACTGGAACGCATTCAACTCGGAAATGACGTCATTCCGGGTTCGTAATTTCGACTTCCGATACAACTGGAACGCAACACATTCCTTCAGGTAATCGCGCGGGGGCGCAATTCCCATAGCAATAGTGTTGCACCTCGTTCCCTTCCTTCAGGGAACATGAGTTATGGTGCATAACTTTCAGTTTAATTCAAGCTAACACTGGTGCACACTCTCCTGACTCATATGAGTTTAATTTTGAATTCTGTTCCTATACCAAGTATGACAAAATGAAATATGTTTTTATACAAGTTAGCTGTGATATTAGAGCAACCCTTCTACTACTGTGTAAGTCTCCCTGTGTTTAGACTTGTAGCTAATTATTTTACTGCACATCTGTAATAAAAATCAAATGGAGGGCAAAATTAGCCACAGTGGCCCAGAAAAGTCTGCTTAGAAGCTGAATGTTTACTAGTAATATGAGCATATACTGAAATGTCATGGATTCAGGAGTGGAATAGTTGTTGTAAGGAGTTTCAACTGTGTTTTTCAATCTAAAAAAACAACAACAAAACAAATATATACCGTAAAAATCATTTACTAAACAAATATAATAAGACTTCAGTGTTTTTTTATGAGCTTGTTTAGCTGGAATTCGTTGATATGTTTGAAAAATATATATATACAAGATAATATTCTGCTGCCTTGATTTTGATGTTTAACAAAGTGAAGGTGTAATAAGCATTTTGATGTTTAACAAAGTGAAGGTGTAATAAGCTTGTGCTTCTGCCTACAATTTCTTTTGGTCCACACTTTGTGTTTTTTGTGTTCTTAATTATTTTTACGAATCTGGTTTGGTTCAGAATGTGTATGTAAGTTTAGGGACAGGACTAGATAAACCATTGCTTCTTCCTGTTCCCTTTTTGAACATTTTTGTTTTGTTTCCAGAATATTTTGGTGGAAATATTTACATTTTTATTTGTTTATGGTTTTGTTAAAAAAAAATGTAACCGTTCAAAATGAAATGAATAAAATAAAATAAATAAAATAAAATAAAAAATGCCTATTCAAGAGTGTAATCTTGTACAGTATCCTACTCTGCTGTAAAGAAAACTAGGAATGTACAAGTTTTGTGGTTGTTAATACAACAAGAGAGCTCCAGATTGTAAGACTGGCCAAACCATGTGACACATAGTTCAAAAGAACCTCACAGCTCACATCAGTCCTTGAAGTTAAAAACAAACAAACAAACAAACAAAAACAAAAAAGAGAAAGCTAATGTTGATAGCTATCCAACACTTTTATCCATAAAATTTAATTGAGAGTATTTGCAGTAATAGTCTCTATTCTTCCCCAAAATATGCTTTATACTTCCATTTTCAAACAGAATAGTAAAACCCTTCTTTAAAAAAGGCAAAGGTTATAAGCAATTCTCTAATAGATTACCCAATACCCCCATTTATCAGTGCCCTCTACCCATGGATCCAAAGAATGTTAATGTATGTGCATATCTGCTGAGAACGCATCAGTTAAGGATTCATTCTTTAATCTTTTGGATCCTGTTGTGGAAACAGCTAAAGGCGCCTGCACAGACTTGCTGACAAGCAGACTGCAAAACCTAAACATTAAAACACTCATTGTTAAAGTTTCTATGGATATAATTTGATGTTTACAAAATGTATGTTAGCCTCGGAGGAGAATGTTGGCAGAGATGAAACAGCTGACAAAGGAGAGATTTTAGCAAGTTGCTATATATATAAATGCTTGTGACTGTGGTGTCAACAGAACCCCCTGCAGCCACTGACCAGAGCTGACCTCCTAATCTCCCATAACTGCAACCTTTTTCTGTCAATACAGCATTCCTGATATTGATCATATTTCTCCATTAGAGCCCATCCTCACAAACCGTGCTCCGTCCTATTCTGCAGAACAACCTTGGCTGGATTTCAATAACCCGTGTCGACCCTGTCCTTAACTGCAAAGCAAATAATAACCCAGTGTCTCGCTGCCTCACACAAGTCTCCTGTTTGTCAAGTCACAGTGTTAGCAGGCTGTTTTCTCCATGGCTGAGGCAAGGGGGAAAAAAATGATACAAGTGTGACAGGCAGGGGTTGTATTTGTCACTTGTGCTTCTCTTTTCATGTTGTCACGTTATGGCTGAGCTCTGCGGGAAGCAGCAGTATAAGCACTGCGTTTAGAAAAGTGCTGTTTGCTCACCATTTCCAAGCCTGTCTAAATGGCTGTCAGTGTGTGTCTGTTTTGCCAGGAGCGAGTGCTGCTTGGGTGTGGAAACCCCTTGGGAATTTTTTGGTGAACGCTGCCAAAAGGTTATCCGAGATTACGGTAATGATGCATTCATTCAAGCAGATTTTCGCACCGTGTTAAAAGGGTCTTTTTGAAACATTCAGCTGACAAGTTCTGAGGAGTAGATTCACCAATGATTGTATTTTAAAGAAAAATAAATATTGGATGATAGGTGCTGACTAACTATCATAAAGAGAGTGGTGAAGGCTGCACAGAAGTCTGTTGATTCAGTCTCCCCGCTATCACAGACATTTACACCTCCAGATGCAAGAAGAGAGCCACCTGCATCATGAAAGACCCCACTCACCCAGCACACACACTCTTTGCCCNGAGCCACTTGCATCATGAAAGACCCCACTCACCCAGCACACTCACTCTTTGCCCCACTCCCCTCAGGACGGAGGTTGAGGAGCATTAAATGTAGAACCACTAGACTGAGGAACAGCTTCTACCCTGAGGCTGTTAGACTCATGAATAAATAATCAATATGAATAAACACTGCAAAATATCACATCATGCTGATGCTGATCTGGTTTCTTGTTGCTGTGTTCATCTGTGACCATCTGCTCATACAGACTCGTGTTCGTGCTGCTGTTTATAATGATGTTTTTCTATTACATTAGGGCTTAGTGTATTTCTAGTTGATGTTTTTCTTAGTTATATATCCTAGATGTTATTACTGTTTTTCTCTTACATTTTGTTGTTGGATGTAACTGGGACCCTGTGTACATAATCTCGTTTCATCACATGTACCACATGCGGTGCAAATGACAATAAAGACTCTCTGACTCTGACTGTCGCAGCCTGGCCTCCTGCTCTGCAGCTCTGACACTTCCAGAGCATCCACCAACCGTTTCCAGCTCATGTGTCCGAAGGCAGCCTCCACTGGTCGGACACACTCTGTCGCTGCCCGGCCTCCTGCTCTGGAGGTAATTACTGTTAGCTGTGTTTGTTAGAAAAATAAGTCAAGAACCACAGGACAGATTTTTATCAAACTTACAGAAAGTAATCACTGTATGGACATTTACAACTGATTAGCTTTATGAGATGTTTGAGATAAAATTTGATGTTTTATAACCATAAATGTGTTGCGGTTAGCTTAGTTGTTTAGCTAAGGTTAGCTTGTAGCTCGCTGTTTTTAACAGTTATTATTTTGCAAATAGCTTATGAACGACCGGACAGATTTTGTTGAAACTTACAGAAAGTAATTACTATACTGGGTGGACTTTTACAAATTGTTAGCTGTATGAGATTTTTGAGCTAAAATTTGATTTATTTATAATATATTTTCGTAGCGCATGCGATGGTTTGGAAGAAGTCAAAGCGAAACAATTTAAATCCAGCTGATTTGACAATTTTGTGACTTTATTAAAAGGGACCAAAGATGCAAAATTCACTTTTTAATGTTTTTTTTTACTCAACTTTGGTTATGTACTTCTTAAAAAAACAGTCCTAGGGCCAAAAAAATGCACCCAGTGGTATATTTACTCTAAGTATATTTATTTTTCAGTGATATAAATGTCTCGTTTTCAAATCCTGGTGCTTGTGATGTCACAAGCGCCAGGACAACCCACCCCAACCTGAGTCCAGCTCCTCACCTAGTAACCCCTGGTGATGCTCTATCCACTTCAGTATAAAAAACGTAACGGTTGTTTTTCCTGAGTTCATCTCAGAGTTCAATGTTTCGTTGTTGTTAAAATGCAGTACCGCTAATAACTAATTATCTATCAGTAAAACGAAAAAACTTATTTACGGGCTCTTAAATTAACCGGACAACTGCTCACGGACCATATCCGGTCCGCGCCGGATGTCGTCCGTCAAAAAAAGCGGTCCCCGCTAGAGAGAGCGTGTGTAGCAGTTAGCAGCCAGTGTGTTACTCTGCAGCCTTATTGCTTGTTTTTGAAGAGTCAGACGAAGAGTTTTTAACATGGAGGGTGAACTTATGGATGTTTCTCAGCGGCCTACGTGACGCGTCAGCGCCTCATTTGCCCTGCCCAAAATGGCGTCTGCCTCTGGGTCTGACTCAGGGTCCCCTTTGGAGGGCGGAGTTAATGTAAACAGATTTTTGAAGGGCGTGGCCTTCAGAGCTCATTATCATAAACAGCCTGTTCAGAACGGAAGTCAGAAAAGGCACAACTAGAAAGGGGATATTTTATTATCTAAGAATTATTTTGTGCATTAAATTGAATGAACATGGTCTGGATAGCCCACAGACATACCATAAAAATTTATAGAACCAATATTTGGTCTCCTTTAAGGAACGGTTAAGCTCAGGAACCCATGTGCTATAATGTAATAATAATAATAATAATAATGAATTCAATTTATAACGCGCTTTTCATTAGTGAAAATCTCAAAGCGCTACACACATTGAATGCTACACACATTCATACACCGGTAGCGGCAGACTACCATGCAAGGTGCTTTCCAGTCCTACCGGGAGCAACTCGGGGTTAAGTGTCTTGCCCAAGGACACAACGACACATGGTGTGGGGAACCGGGATTCGAACCGCCAACCTTCCGATCGGGGGACGACTGTCATTACCACTACGCCACGGCCGCCCCAAAATAATGTCAGCTAAGAAATATATTTTTTAAGCATTTATTTAGCTAAATTTAAAAGAAATAAAGCCGTCCACCCGCGTGCGTGCGCATGGCGAAATACTTTTTTAAATCCAGCTGATTTGACCATTTCGTGAATTTATTAAGGAACGATTAAGCTCAGGAACCCTTGTGCTATAATATAAGCTAAGAAATATATTTTTAAAGCATTTATTTAGCAAAATTTTAAAGAAATAAAGCCGTCCCACCCGTGTGCGTGCACGTGGCGAAAATACTTTTTAAATCCAGCTGATTTGACAATTGCGTTAATTTATTAAGGAAAGGTTAAGCTCAGACACATATTTGCTATAATTTTCAGCAAACAAATAATTGTTTTTACCGTGTTAATCTTGTAAAGTCCTTCCGTGCGCGCTCGCTCCTGTGGCCGCCATTTTTAGCAGGGCAAATGACGTGCTGACGGGTCACGTAGCGGTGACACATAATAGATGCGACTTAAATAGAGGTGCGACACGTCCATGGATTTTTCCAATTTATTGCCAATAATTGGACAAAGCGACTTATAGAAAGGTGCGAGTTATCAGGCTGAAAATATGATAGCTGTTTATTAGTGGATTAGCAAAAACCATGCCCAACACTGGTTAAAAGAACAAAATAAATAACAGTCACTGCATGTAATATAATTTATTACGTGGTGCATTTTGATTGGCTGTCAAATTTGTAATATAAAATATGAAAGACAGAGCAGATGTTTTACACCCGACAGTTACACAGTCTTTAGGCAGTTATCTTCTTTATGTTGTTGAATATGCTTCTGTTGCTTTTTTTAAGTTGAGTAAAGTCACAAAATACAACCGCTGGAATCAAGGCTCTTATTCTATGAAGGAATGTGATGAGATTGAAACAGATTTTTGGTGAGTTTTTGCAGCATCTTTTTACACCAACTACAATTTGAAAGTGGATTTTAGAATTTACAGGTTGCAATGCATTGCATAACAAATCTTCAAGTGGTCAATGAAATAAAATGCTTTGCAAGGCCTTACGGAAGGCTCATCTTGGTCCCACCCACTCTACATCAACATTGTGGTTGGTTCATTTTCCTGTCAGTTAATAAGTCAACTCTTGAGGAGGCTTTGACTGAGCTGTGCCTTCTCTAGCGAGAGTGAAGTCCTGACTACCTTAAGCTCCTTCAAACATGTTTCTTCCTGGCAGTAAAATCTGAAAAAATTTGAATGGATGATTGCATTTTCATTAACTAAAAAGGTCCTTGCTAAACGGCAAAGTATGGTAGTTTACAGAAGATAAATTAAATTATCTAAAAATAACTTAAGCAACTAGTTTTAAAGGGTGCAGAATAACCTAGTAAAAATATAGTTATGATAGGTTATGGGCCTACAGTGCAACATGACAGAATCGTCAATCATTCTCATGAAACAAAGGATGTGTCATTCAACATACCACCTGTGAAGCAAACATGAGGGTGTTACCATATTGTGTCTTTAAACACGTACGGTGTCACTCAGATGTAATGGATATATCAAGGGGTCAATATTAAACTGACACACTTTATATATCTTAATTTACTTATTTAGATTGAATAGTAATTTCGCGGATTCTTTTCTTTTTCCGTTTACCCAATATTTCTGTGATCTTTATGATGGATAAGTAAAACAGAAGCCATAGAGTGACAATGGAAACGTTAACTTAGTTTGGTGTGCTAAAGACACTACCATTTATTTAGAATAAATCAACTAAATTAACACCATTACACTTGATTGACATGATTTCACTTCCTTTCAATTTAATACGTTAGCACATTTAAATTGCAACACAACAGACATAAATACAGGTTGTCATTATACTTAGTCTGTGGCTCTTAGCTTAAATATAGTTACCAGATAGATTGAGAGGGATAAGGAAATAGGTGGAGAGATGGAGAGATGGTTTAAAGGAAATTGTCTTGAGCATGTTACCAGAAATGACACTTTCCATCCGACTTCTGCTAAATTCCAGGTACGTTTGTAAACAGCTCTTTACCTTTTGACGACAGCCCGGTAAGAGAAGACCTTGTAGCTTTTCAGATGCACGGGTTCCTTGCGGGGGCCAGTACATCTGAGCTGGTTATTACGTTTACCTTCCAACGTCTCCTGGTTTCGCGTTGGTCATCAGAAAATGCGTCAGCTCCTGGTTTCTGGCTCAAGATAACTTATTCCAGAAAGGAATAAACAAAGTTCTGAGCTTGTACACTCGGTTCGAAGTGGACTCATAACAACATGTTATTAGTCCTTAACTGAATGACGTGTCCTTAGCGTGTGACTGACGTCATCCAGCTCTTTGGGCAAGTTCACATCTCTCCTTCCTCACAGGAACTAACTGTTTCAGGAAAACTTAGAACCCTTAGTAGAAGCTCTGAGATGAGAGAGACTTGTCTCTTTCCCATTGGTCCGAAAAGACCAGTCGGGCAGTTCACTTGTTGTTATCACGATTCAAGGTGAAATTCAGAGCAGAGGGAAATTGTTTAGGAAAAGTGTCTCAGTGAGGAGACTTTCAGACGCTAGTGAGGGTTTTAGCTGAAACTCAACAAAAACAACTTCTGAGTTAGTCAATTTGACACATTATTCAACTTTGTCATAGATCTTTTGAGTAG
>JBBPBX010008146.1:30859-44879 GCA_038048925.1 Garcialebias charrua | reverse complement strand
CTGTGCCTTCTGAAGGATCTTGCTTGCCCGGTGCCCGTTGACCGACGATTTCAGTTCCAGGCTCTTGGGAATGATGCCACTTTGTCTGCATCTAAGGTTGAATCGCAAGTGGTTCCTGTAGTCCGCCCTCTTCCTAGCTGTTTTCTCAAACTCTCTAACAAGTTTGAGGCAATCCTGGCCAAAGTGGTTCAAAATACCCTGATGCATGCTCAATAATCCAGGTAGAAAAATCTAAAAAAGCTAAGTCTGGTCCTCTGGACATTCAAAAAAACAAAACAAAACAAAACAAAACAAAAAAATTGTAGAAACGTTTCGTCTTTCGTCCGAAAGACTTCCTCAGTCTGAGGTGCTGGGTTCAGCTCAGTCTTATAAATAGCACCCTCCCACAGTGTTACACAACCAGTTGGCTGATGACAGCCTGAAACCAGCTGCTCACATGATCAAGGAGGACCATCAGCCTAACAATGGATCGTTAGCACCCTGATGGTTGTTTGCTATTCACAGAGGGCTGAGTGATACCAGCAATCACAGCATTGTAGGAGGGGGACAGTTGAACTCGGAGGCCTCCACCCCTGTTTAATGATGGGCGGTTTCTTTTCACAAAGATGGCCTCCTTTACTCCTCTCTCAAACCATCGTTCCTCTCTATCAAGGATGTGAACATCTTCATCCCTGAAAGAGTGACCGCTGGCCTGGAGATGAGTGTAGACTGCAGAGTCCTGACCTGATGATGTTGATCTTCTGTGGACACACAATGGAGTTCTTTCTGACCCTCTCTGTACTTCTCTATCAACATCCTCAAAGCAAAGATGGCATCTGTGGTACTCTTTTCTTGGCATGAAACCATACTGCTGCTCACAGATAGTCACCTCTTGTCTAAGTCTTGCTTCCACAACTCTCTCCCAGATCTTCATTGTGTGGCTCATCAACTTAATTCCCCTGTAGTTGCTACAACTCTGTACATCACCCTTGTTCTTAAAAATGGGAACCAGCACACTTCTTCTCCATTCTTCAGGCATTTTCTCACCCTCAAATATTCCATTAAATATTTGAGTCAAAAACCTCACTGCCATCTCTCCAAGACATTTCCAAACCTCCACTGGTATGTCATCAGGTCCTACTGCCTTCCCCTTCTTCATTCTTTTCAGAGCTTTCCGGACTTCACCCTCACTAATCTTTCCCACTTCCTGGTCCACAGTTTCTATGACCTCCACTCTTCTTTCTCTTTCATTCTCTTCATTCATTAGCTCCTCAAAGTAATCCTTCCATCTTCCCATCACACTCTCCTCACTTGTTAGAACATTCCCATTCCCATCTTTAATAAGCCTAACCTGCTGCACATCCTTTCCAGCCTGATCCCTCTGTCTTGCCAATCGGTACAAGTCCTTCTCGCCCTCTTTAGTGTCCAGTCTCCCATACAACTCATTGTACGCCCTCTGCTTTGCCTTAGCTACTTCCCTCTTTGCTCTATGTCCCATCTCCTTATATTCCTGTCTCCTCTCTTCAGTCCTCTCACTGTCATATTTCTTCTTGGCTAATCTCTTTCTTTGAATGGCGTCCTGCACTTCACTATTCCACCACCAGGTTTCCTTATCATCCATTCTCTGTCCAGATGACACACCAAGTACCTTCCTACCTGTCTCTCTAATTACTGTTGCTGTAGTAGCCCAGTCACTTGGAAGCTCTTTCTTACCACCCAGAGCCTTTAACAGCTCGTCTCTGAATTTCTCACAACATTCTTCCTTCTTTAGCTTCCACCATTTGGTCTTCTTCTCTGATTTTACTCTTTTTCTCTTCTTCACAACAACAGTCATTCTACACACAACCATCCGATGCTGTCTGGCCACGCTCTCCCCTGCCATAACCTTACAGTCTCCAATCTCCCGCAGGTTTCTTCTTCTACACAGAAGCCGTTATCGCACTGCACGGCCCTCAACGGCCCGGCCCGCCGCGCCTTCTAACACGGGTTTGTGTGGTTCGCATTTGCCTTTTCGGGCCGGCGTCGGCTCTCGTTTTGGAACCCGCTCGACGCAGGTTCTTATCGGGCCGGGCTCCCGGGCCCAGTTTGACGTCATGTACTGCTCACATTTGATTTGTTGTTTGCAGCAGGGGCGGGACTCGTTCTAACAACAACCTCAGCGCGAGCTGAATTTCATTAACATTTAACTACAGAAACCCCTAAAAAAATTGTTAGCTGAATTAGTGTTTCTGAGTTAAATTTTTGTTAATAACTAATTACAAAATCAGCTTATGTTAGAACGTAAATAACACGAAGCGCGCACCCATTTCCGCCTTTCAGCGCGAGCTGAATGTCATTAAAATATAACTAATATTGTCTAACTCTTGCGCGCAGCCAGGGTTTTAAAATATAACTAATAATCTCTAACTCTTGCGCGTAGCCAGAATGTTACGAGGGGGGATTCCTTTATAGGTAAAGTGGACTCCTGAAAAACCCAATATGCCGCCGTGGCTCAGAGCAAGCGCGCTCGGCTTTCCACTCTACATTTTATCTTGACCCGGGGAAGCGGGTTCGCTTCCCACCTGGTTCAAGTTATTTTACATTTGTCTTTTATTGGATAAAAACAAAGAAGGAGTTTGTGTTAACCAAACAAACTCCTTTTTATTTTCTGGTACTCCCTTTATTGAAATAGACTGTCCCTTTAAACTAGTTTTTTACCGTGGTTTTGCAAAAATTTCAGTTCCCTTAAGACTGTGGTATCTTTTTCTCTTAACAAAGTGTACTTGAACATTTGAAGGTAATGTATTATTATGAGCTCTATACATTACTAACAAAATATTATAATCCACCAAATCATAATACTTCAGTAATTTGAGTTGGTTAAATAATATATTAGATGGATGACAGTAAGGCTTTCTCATAATAATTCTCACAGCTCTTTTCTGTAAAATAAAAATAGACTTTGTTATAGTTTTGCACGCTTTACCCCAAACCTCAAGACAATAAATTAAATGTGGAAAAAAGATTGTATTATACAGCACATATAGAGCTTTATCCCCTGATGCATGCTCAATAATTCAGGTAGAAAAATCTAAACAAGCCAAGTCTGGTCCTTCATCATTCAACTTTATCATTCAACAAGTCCTTTAGTTTATACAGTACTGCAGTAGATTTAGATAACTTAATTTTAACAGAATTTATGTGCTGTTTCTATGACAATTACCAGTAGTATAGATACAAGGCAGGCTTCCACCCTGTGTCCAAATAACCACATGAAAGTGTGGTAGTGTAGGAGGTGGAGGCAAGCATTAAAGTTTTATTTAGTAGTCATTCCTCCGGGGTTAGTAACAAAAGGGAAAAATGAGGTGGCGGAAGGTGGCAAAAAGCTGTTAACACAGCAGGATCTGAATTCCAGTCCTTGACTGAATTTTTAAAAAGTGGTCCAACATCAAAGTTGATGTCAGGAAACAGTTGCTGTGCATTGATGGAGCATTTCACTCATGGAGTGTAGAAATTTCTTATATCTGGGCATCATACAGATGAGGTCATCCCACACAGCTAGCATGGCACAGGGACAAGTATCAAGTACCTGACTTCTCAGGCAGCTCGCTCAAAGGCTCCAGTTGCGAGGAACCCAGCATGGTGAGGACTTGAACTGGCACCAGCAATGCATTGCTCCTCCTACAAAGTACTTTCCTTCTGTAACTCTGGGACTAGTTCAGTTCAGAGCTCNTTGGTTATTTGGTTTTTATTTTGAAACGGAATAACGAAAGAACGAACCATACACGGATTAAATAACCAAAGCTTGTTTGGTTATTTGGTTTTTATTTTGAAACGGAATAACGAAAGAACGAACCATACACGGATTGTGGATCCTCATGTGTTTGTTTAAAGCTGATTTATATCCAAACCTTTGTACACAAATGATTTCTGTCCTGTGTGAACTATCATGTGTGTGTTTAACATTGACTTCAGTCCAAACCTTTGTCCACAAAGATCACAAAAAAATTATTTCTGTCCTATGTGAACTATCATGTGTCTGTTTAAAGTTGCCTTATATCCAAACCTTTGTCCACAAAGATCACAAGCAAATTCTTTCGGTCCTGTGTGAACTATCATGTGTCTGTTTAAAGTTGCCTTATATCCAAACCTTTGTCCAGAAAGATCACAAACAAATGCTTTCTGTCCTGTGTGAACTATCATGTGTGTGTTTAAAGTTGACTTCTGTCCAAACCGTTGTCCACAAAGATCACAAACAAATGCTTTCTGTCCTGTGTGAACTATCATGTGTGTGTTTAAAATTGACTTCTGTCCAAACCTTTGTCCACAAAGATCACAAGCAAATGCTTTCTGTCCTGTGTGAACTATCATGTGTTTGTTTAAAGTTGACTTCTGTCCAAACCTTTGTCCACAAAGATCACAAACAAATGCTTTCTGTCCTGTGTGAACTATCATGTGTGTGTTTAAATTGACTTCTGTCCAAACCTTTGTCCACAAAGATCACAAGCAAATGCTTTCTGTCCTGTGTGAACTATCATGTGTTTGTTTAAAGTTGACTTCTGTCCAAACCTTTGTCCACAAAGATCACAAGCAAATGCTTTCTGT
This sequence comes from Garcialebias charrua, assembly GCA_038048925.1. NCBI lineage: Eukaryota > Metazoa > Chordata > Actinopteri > Cyprinodontiformes > Rivulidae > Garcialebias > Garcialebias charrua. Next base: position 40,316 of record JBBPBX010008146.1, on the reverse strand, counting down.
CCTGTGTGAACTATCATGTGTGTGTTTAAAGTTGACTTCTGTCCAAACCTTTGTCCACAAAGATCACAAACAAATGCTTTCTGTCCTGTGTGAACTATCATGTGTGTGTTTAAAGTTGACTTCTGTCCAAACCTTTGTCCACAAAGATCACAAACAAATGCTTTCTGTCCTGTGTGAACTATCATGTGTGAGTTTAAAGTTGACTTCCGTCCAAACCTTTGTCCACAAAGATCACAAACAAATGCTTTCTGTCCTGTGTGAACTATCATGTGTGTGTTTAAAGTTGACTTCCGTCCAAACCTTTGTCCACAAAGATCACAAGCAAATGCTTTCTGTCCTGTGTGAACTATCATGTGTGTGTTTAAAGTTGACTTCTGTCCAAACCTTTGTCCACAAAGATCACAAGCAAATGCTTTCTGTCCTGTGTGAACTATCATGTGTGTGTTTAAAGTTGACTTCCGTCCAAACCTTTGTCCACAAAGATCACAAACAAATGCTTTCTGTCCTGTGTGAACTATCATGTGTGTTTAAATTGACTTCTGTCCAAACCTTTGTCCACAAAGATCACAAGCAAATGCTTTCTGTCCTGTGTGAACTATCATGTGTTTGTTTAGATCACCCTTTCTGTTAAATCTTTTTCCACAGTCTTTACAACTAAATGAGGTCTGTCTTGACTGTCTTTTCTTGACTGAGCCTCCAGTTTTCTTCACTTCAACACATTCCTTGACAACCAAACAACTTGAAGACGTCACTGACTGACTTGTCTTGTGAAATTGTTTCCCATGCTCAGTGAAGCTGCAAGATTTGTTGACAGTGTTTACGCCTGACTCAGGAGCTCTGCTCTTCTTCCAGTCTTTGTCACCGTCTTCAGGTTCTGACCCAGAGTCTGATAAGTCTTTTAGCTGAGAGTCAGAGTCATTCACATCATCACCTTCATCATCCTCACTGACTTCAGTCTCTGAAGAGCTGCAATCATCTCCATAAGTATTTAGATCTGGGTTCCTGGTAGTCTCTGCTCCTCCACAGTCCTCTCCACCAGTTGATGCTTTCATCTGGTCAGCTGAACTGCTGGTTGGAAGATCTTCCTCTTTTACTTGGTGCTGATGAAGCTGTAAAAATAGACGTTTCTCTTCATCTTCCTCACTCTTCAAAGGAACAGCAGTGAATGCAAACCCGGGGTCATCAGTCTCTGTTTTCACACAAAACTGCTCTCCCTCTTGACTGGTCCACAGTTCCTCATCTTCCTCCTTTATGTTGAGGGTCTCTGGATCCTGTTGATCCATCCCAAGCATCTGTACTTCAGGAGCTTCTTTAATCAGAACCATCTGCTGAACATCTGCAGGGACCACAGAAAACGTGAACATCAGGCACAATTATAACTTTAAATTCACACATACAGCGATGCTTGAAAGTTTGTGAAGCCTTTAAAACTTTATAAATTTCTGCATAAAAATGACCTAAAACATCATCAGATTTTCACACAAGTCCTAAAAGTAGATAAAGAGAACCCAGTTAAACAAATGAGACAAAATATTATACGTGGTCATTTATCGCGGAAAATGATCTAATATTACATGATTTTTCCTGAGATTTGTCATGCTGTTTTATCAGTAATGCACAAAAATAAATTAAATATTGACAAGCGCATGTAGTGTTCACATGAACTAAGTTTGAATTTATATCCATCCATAGCCATTGTGAGACAAACTGCCTCAACTGTACTCGTCAATGTCTGAAAGTAAACTAACAACTTGTAATTGTTACCAATAAAAACAACTGATTTTACTTATTAATAACAAATTATAGTGTAAACTTTTGGTGGTGAATGATGCATATTTAGAGGTTTGTTTTATAATACAGTAATATATATGGTTACAACGATCACAAAAAAAACCTTTACAGAATTGAGCAATGCTTTAAAAGACCTGTCTCAAATATATGTAAACTGTATAATGATACACACCTTTCCACTGAATCTCAGTGCAAGACATTAACACCATTTTATTTTATTAATTTGAATCAAAACACAAATGAATCCGCTGTGGCTGTACTCCGTCTGGACCTACAAGTAGGCCAACGTAGTTCACCTTGGATCTGCACCATGATAGCTTACACACAATGTGCATATAGGTAAGGCTTAATGTACAATCCCATTCACAAGCCCACCTAAAACCTCATAAATGCATGACACATAGAACCTGAAAGTTATGCACCATAACTAGATCAATTTATAGATAAACAAAATATTCTAAGCAACAGTCAGTATGGGTTCAGAGCTAAAAACTCTACATCAATGGCTCTCATGGAATTAATGGAACAAATAACAACTGCTGTCGATCAAAAACAATATTGTGTCAGTATCTTTGTTGATTTAAAAAAAGCATTTGATACTATTGATCACACCATTCTCCTAGAAAAACTGAACAAATATGGTATTAGAGGACCAGCATTACAGTGGGTATCTAGCTACTTAAAAGATAGGAAACAATTTGTACAAATAAATGATGTAAGATCTGACCTCTGTAATATCACATGTGGAGTTCCCCAGGGCTCTGTGCTTGGACCAAAGCTATTTATTTTATATGTGAATGACTTGGTAAATGTGTCAGGACTCCTTAAATGTATACTTTTTGCTGATGATACCACATTTTTCTGTTTAGGTGAAGATATAGAACAAATGTTGGAATTGATAAAGACAGAATTTACCAAAATACAAACTTGGTTTAAAATCAATAAATTATCATTAAATCTAGAAAAAACTAATTACATGATATTCAGTAATAAAAAGAAAACTGTTGACGTTCCACTCAAAATTGAGGGTGTTGAGATTTGCAGAGTGAGTGAGGTGAAGTTTTTGGGTGTTATTATTGATGACAAACTGACATGGAAACAACACATAAATTCTGTAAGAATAAAAATAGCTAAATCGATTGCAGTACTGTACAAGGTCAGAGACCTATTGAATGATAAAGCTCTGTATTTGTTGTATAACACAATCATTGTTCCACACTTAATCTATTGTATTGATGTTTGGGGGAAAGCGTGTAAAACAATCACAAAGCCTATTTTTGTATTACAGAAAAGAGCTGTAAGAATTATCACTAGAAAACATTATTGTCATCCATCCAGTACACTTATTTTATCAACTGAAATTATTGAAATTCCATGATTTGGTTGATTATAATATTTTATCAATTATGTATAGGGCTCAAAATAACGATTTACCTTTAAATATCCAAATGAATTTTGTTAAAAGACAAAGTTGTTATAATCTTAAGGGGACAGAGATGTTTGTAAAACCACAATTCAGAACTAGCTTGAAGGGACGTTCTACCTCAATCCAGGGAATTAGATTATGGAATGGCTTGGAGAATGTAGTTAAAAATGCCAAGTCACTGTTTACATTTAAGAAAATGATCAAAAGGAATTTGTTGAAAAAATATATATGAATTAGCATAATGTGTATTGTATCAATTATTAGTTATGTATTAGTATTAGAAAATTAGAAAGAGTTAGTCATTTTGTACTGCTGGTGAAAGATTATTATTGTTTAATCTGATTGTTTGAAAAAAGGGGCAGATATAATAAGATTTATTCTTCTTTCTGCTACCTTTCATTTTTTTACATTGTGTACGTATCATTGATGGGATTGTCTTGTATTGTATTTCTTTTGTAAAAAAATGAACAAATTTAATAATTAAAAAAATAAATAACTCATGTTCCCTGAAGGAGGGGAACGAGGTGCAACATATCACTGTGGGAAATTGTGCACCGCGCGATTTTACCTGAAGAATTACAATAACGCCTTTATGGCCGGGGTGTCACCCCCGCCCCAGAGGTCCCGCCCTCTGGGTACTTAAGCGGCTGACGCCCCCACATCAGTCTCATAGTGCACTTCACCGAGCTTTCAGCATTGAAAAGGGCCAAGTATGTTGCACCTCGTTCCCCTCCTTCAGGGAACATGAGTTATGGTGCATAACTTTCAGTTCCCTTTCAGTCTGGTTCTCTCGGTGCAACATATCACTGTGGGAACGTAATTCACTCACGCCCTTGAAATGCTCAGTGAAATGTAAATGGACCACCCGCCTCACACGGCAGGCATCCCCCAGCTGCTCTCTTCAAGTTTTGTAGAGAGTATGATCTGGGAGAAGAAAGAAACCCATTGCAGTAATAGAATAGAATATATCTTTATTGGCATATTTGCACCAAGGTACAAAGTGTTGCAATTGGCGCACGCACCATCCTAAGAGGGACGTATGCACAGAAAGCCGCAGCAGTTTAAAACCGCGCCGCCAACAATCAGATATGGAAAAAGGAACATACAGTCGGGAAATCATTGGTATTCAAAAAAGTGTTGGGTGTAACGCATTACTTAGTAACGCGTTACAGTAATGACATTACATTTTTCAGTAACGTAGTAGTGTAATGCACTACTTTGAAAATGCCTGTAATACAAGCCCAAAACCAGAAAAGTTGGCACGTTGTGCAAATCGCAAATAAAAACAGAATACAATGACTTGCAAATCTTTTTCAACCCATATTCAACTGAATAGAATGCAAAGACAATATATTTAATGTTCGAACGGAGAAACTTTATTTTGTTTTGCAAATAACCATTAACTTAGAATTCAATGGCAGCAACACATTGCAAAAAAGTTGGCACAGGGACATATTTACCACTGTGTTACATCGCCTTTCCTTTTAACAACACTCAGTAAACGTTTGGGAACTGAGGAGACCAATTTTTGAAGCTTTTCAGGTGGAATTCTTCCCCATTCTTGCTTGATGTACAGCTTAAGTTGTTCAACAGTCCGGGGTCTCCGTTGTCGTATTTTACGTTTCATAATGCGCCACACATTTTCAATGGGGGACAGGTCTGGACTGCAGGCAGGCCAGGGGAGGACCCGCACTCTTTTGCTACGAAGCCACGCTGTTGTAACACGTGCAGAATGTGGCTTGGCATTGTCTTGCTGAAATAAGCTGGGGCGTCCATGAAAAAGACGTCGCTTGGATGGCAGCATATGTTGCTCCAAAACCTGTATGTACCTTTCAGCATTAATGGTGCCTTCACAGATGTGTAAGTTACCCATGCCTTGGGCACTAATGCACCCCCATACCATCACAGATGCTGGCTTTTGAACTTTGCGCCTATAACAGTCCTGATGGTTCTTTTCCTCTTTGGTCCGTAAGACACGACGTCCACAGTTTCCAAAGACAATTTGAAATGTGGACTCATCAGACCACAGAACACTTTTCCACTTTGCATCAGTCCATCTCAGATGAGCTCGGGCCCAGCAAAGCCGGCGGCGTTTCTGGATCTTGTTGATGAATGGCTTTTGCTTTGCATAGTAGAGCTTTAACTTGCACTTACAGATGTAGCGACGAACTGTAGTTACTGACAGTGGTTTTCTGAAGTATTCCTGAGCCCATGTGGTGATATCTTTTACACACTGATGTCGGTTTTTGATGCAGTACCGCCTGAGGGATCGAAGGTCACGGGCATTCAATGTTGGTTTTCGGCCTTGCCCCTTACGTGTAGTGATTTCTCCAGATTCTCTGAACCTTTTGATGATATTACGGACCGTAGATGGTGAAATTCCTAAATTCCTTGCAATAGCTCGTTGAGAAAAGTTGTTCTTGAACTGTTCGACAATTTGCCCACGCATTTGTTCACAGAGTGGTGACCCTCGCCCCATCCTTCTATGTGGATGACTGAGCATGTCAAGGAAGCTGCTTTTATACCCAATCATGGCACCCACCTGTTCCCAATTTGCATGTTCACCTGTGGGATATTCCAAATAAGTGTTTGATGAGCATTCCTCAAATTTCTCTGTCTTCTTTGTCACTTGTGCCAGCTTTTTTGAAACATGTTGCAGGCATCAAATTCCAAATGAGCTAATAATTGCAAAAAATAACAAAGTTTACCAGTTCGAACGTTAAGTATGTGGTCTTTGCAGTGTGTTCAATTGAATATAGGTTGAAAAAGATTTGCAAGTCATTGTATTCTGTTTTTATTTGCGATTTCCACAACGTGCCAACTTTTCTGGTTTTGGGCTTGTATATTACAGTTACTAACAAAACCTTACATTCGTTACTTGCGTTACAATCAGGACCTTTCGAAGAATAGTTTTATTTATTTATTTTATTTACCATTCGGAGAATAGTTGTGGTACGAGGACGACGGAGCGGACCATAGACATTATATATAGATATCTATGGAGCAGACTGTCACATGGGGAAAACAAAGACGTACGCGATGACGTCGGAACGTCATACGTCAACGTACATAGACATATAAAGGTACATAGACATACGGCGATGTCATTTTATGGATGGAAGCATATCTGTCAAGTCTCCCGTTTTGGCCGGGAAACTACCGTATTTTACCCCTCTTTCCGGTCGTGATCCCGAATTATTATTTTCCCGGAAATCTCCCGTATTACAATATTATTAAAAAAAAAAAATTCCAGTGCCTCTGTCACTAGCCTCGCGAGAACTGCCACCTGCAGTAGCCTCGGTGGCAGTTCTCGCGATGTTGGGGCTGGCGCGGTCGAGAACAAACCCGGAAAAACACAGAGATGGATGTAACGAGAGAGGACGCGTCCCTGCCAAAAAAGTTAAGACTTCGTGTAAATATGTTGAAAAATGGGACAGCGAATTTACTTTCCTAAAGTTTATTACGCGTTTTTTAAGATTTGTAACCGCGACTTTAGTGTCTCTCTCTCATGGGGGAAGGAACGATGTCCGTCAGCATGAAAAATCCGTCAAGCACAAAGGTAAGCCTGTCAGATTGTGATCACATAACTGGTTTGAAAGAGGCTGATAGGTAGTTATTTTAGATTTCTTGTAAACCTGTCTGTTCTGTTTTATTTTTTTAAAACAGAAGTTTTACATTTTGATATTGTCATACCTTTTGAATGGCACATTTACATATGCATTGTGCTTGTTATGTAGCACTGCTGTTTTACTTTTTCATCAAAAATGAGTGTCAAAAAGATCTCTAATATCATTATTGAAAGATAAAAATTAATACAGGTTAAATCTCAGGTATTAGAGTAATCCAAAAGTAATGTAACTAAGTTACTTTCAGAACTGAGTAACTAAGTAGTGTAATATGTTACTTTTTAAAAAGTAACTAGTAATGTGTAACTAATTACTTATTTTGGGTAACTACCCCAACACTGGTCTTAGGACACTCTATGATAAAGTCAAAAAAACTCTACCAGCTTTAGCATGAATAGACAAGACATGTTGCATTTGATGGCAAGCAGGGAGATTTAGTCCGTGAATAATCATTTCAGATAAGCACAGTCTGCAGATGGCTCAGCTCCGCTCCATCTGAATGCACACGGAGACCTCTGGGGGTGGGGGGGGGAGAGCAGCGAGTTCTCAACAGCTTTTCGACTCCAGGAGAAGTTTGCAGTCAGCCTTCTTTTCAAGGTTGCTCAGAGTCCCGATTAGATTAGTCGCTTTATTTATTTTCAGGCCAGGCTACAGTGTACTTTTGACTGCAGCCTTGAAGTCCAAGTGCTGTTCAGGTCCAAATCGCCGAATCATGTGAGGTTCCCAGCTACAAATCCCCCCCCATCTGTGCCCTGATGGAGCCCAGACGGCTGTAAACGAGTCCCAAAACACACCGCAGGTCTGCGGCTGTCCACCGCTGCTCCCATCGTACGGTTCAGCTCGTACAACAGCTGGGACGTTGAGGTCATAGCCTGGATCAAAGAATCGTGCTGAGCAGGAAGTCTCGCTAGCGCGTTGATCGCCGCGGCAGCCTCCCTCAGCTTCCAGTAGCAGAAACCTCTGCCAATACCAAAAAACAGAGCAATTGCCACCAATATTCCAATAATCCACAGATCTTCCACGTCTTCGACAGAGACAACGGTCAGACACATTGGCTTCCACTCGCTCCACGAGTCCATAGTGTATCCTACCGCATGCGTGTCGACGGGGCACGCCGGCTCTCCTGGTCCGGTGCGCTTCGTGGAAAAGATTTTATCGATAGAGGAAACAGCCCACGCAAATAAATCCATTTTCAAATTGGTTCGAGTGAGCGCTGAAGAGTTACAGACGAGACAAAAATACAAAAGCAGGGAGGAGGAAAGCTTAAGGGAGGAGAGGAGCAAAAAGAGATGCGACCTGCTTTGCCAAGTGCCGGAAGTAAAGCATCGGCTTGACGTTTACCACTGGGTAGAAATATAAAACACTGACTAGGGGCAGCAAAATCGTGCTCCACTAGCATGAAAGATCATTCTTTAGTTCCATAGGGGACCTGACTGGCAAGAACAGGTCCTCTCGAAACAAGGGGCCCACCTATGGGGAGAGGCCCTGTGCATGATGTTATTGACAGCTTCTTGGACAACAACAAACAGAGTCATAAGTCCTCAGCCAGTTCCCTGCAGAGGCCAGGCTGAGAGCCGCCACAGCTCTGGACGTGGGTGTAAAAGCTGCCCGCGTGCCTGAGTTAGCAGATGTCTGTGAGGAGGCAATTTCCATGGTGTCCCTGACAACATTGAGATTATTTCTGGGAACCATGGTTGCTGCGGCCACCTGGGGGCTATAAGTATCAGAGAGAGGGCTCCCCGACGTACACGCTCCAGCGTCACTCCTATCAGAGGGACAGGTGGGAATGCATAGTACAGCCTCCCTGCAGGCCAGTCATGTGCCAGAGCATCCGTCCCCAACGGTGCATATGTTTCCTTTAAAGAGAAGTAAAGGTCACATTGCGAGTTGGCTCTACAAGCAAACAAGTCAACTGAGGCCTTCCCGAACCGTGACCAGACCTGATCCATTACCCGTGGATTCAGGCTCCATTCTGACGCCACGAAGGGCCCTCTTGAGAGGGCATCCGCTCCATAATTCAATTCACCAGGGACGTGAGTTGCCCTGAGTGACAAGATTCTTGTAGCACACCACGTGAGCATCCTTTGCGTCAGTCCAAGGAGGGCCCGGAATCTCGTCCCCCCCTCCCAGTTGATGAAGGACACTGTGGTCTTGTTGTCCGATTTTACCAAGACGTGTTGCCCCACAGGAATCTCGTCCCCCCCTCCCTGTTGATGAAGGACACTGTGGTCTTGTTGTCCGATTTTACCAGGACGTGTTGCCCCACAATCATCCATCCATCCATCCATTTTCTTCCGCTTATCCGGGGTCGGGTCGCGGGGGTAGCAGCCTAAGTAGGGAGGCCCAGACTTCCCTCTCCCCAGCCACTTGGAGCAGCTCCTCTGGGGGAATCCCAAGGCGTTCCCAGGCCAGCCGAGAAACATAGTCCCTCCAGCGTATCCTGGGTCTTCCTCTGGGTCTCCTCCCGGTGGGACATGCCCGGAACACCTCACCAGGGAGGCGTCCAGGAGGCATCCTAACCAGATGCCCGAGCCACCTCAACTGGCTCCTCTCGATGTGGAGAAGCAGCGGCTCTACTCCGAGTCCCTCCCGGATGACTGAGCTTCTCACCCTA